>CM029379.1:13632164-13744664 GCA_017165825.1 Hepsetus odoe | reverse complement strand
ATATATATATATATATATATATATATATATATATATGAAAAATAATACAGTATGTGTGTGTGTGTATATATATATATATATATATATATATATATATATATATATATATATATATACACATATACATATCTAGGGAGAAATTAGGTGACCATGTACGGTGCACAGTAATAATATACGGTAATAAATAAGTTTTAAATAAATTATAAATATAAATAAACAAGTAGCAAAATATAAAATATAAATGTAATAATAATAAATGTAAAAATTAGTAATAATAATAATAATAATAATAATAATATATACAATACAATAATAATATACATTAATAATACATAATATAATATATAATAATAAACAAGCAATGTAATGTTATGATGAGTTGTGGAGTCTTATTGCTGCAGGTAGGAATGACCTGCGGTAGCGTTCTTTCTTACACTGCGGGTGTAACAGTCTGCTGCTGAATGAGCTGCTCAGTGCTCGTACAGTCTCGTGTAGGGGGTGGGAGGTGTTGTCCATGATGGATGTTAGTTTGGATAACATCCTCTCCTCCCCTACCTGCTCGATGGACTTGAGCGGGCAGTCCAGGACAGAGCTGGCCCTCTTGACCAGTTTGTTAAGTTTCCCTCTGTCCCTCACTGCGACTCTTCCACACCAGCAGACCACAGCGTAAAAAACAGCTGACGCTACCACAGTATCATAAAATGTCCTCCAGAGATTTCTGTTTACTCCAAAGGACCTCAGCCGCTTTAGCAGGTGTAGACGACTCAGGCCCTTTTTGTACAGAGCATTTGTTTTTGTGGACCAGTCCAGTTTATTGTTGATGTGGACACCCAGGTATTTGTACTCCTCCACCGTTTCAATGCACAAACCCTGGATGTCCACCGGTGTGATGGGGGGTGACTTCCTGCGAAAGTCAATCACCAGCTCCTTCGTCTTGCTGGCATTGATACGCAGATGATTTTGATTGCACCATCTGACGAAGTCACCGATGACCCCCCTGTATTCCTGCTCATTCCCCTCCGACACACGACCAACAATAGCAGTGTCGTCCGAGAAATTCTGCAGGTGACAGATGTCCGTGTTGTATTTAAAGTCCGCTGTGTACAATGTGAAGAGGAAGGGGGCGAGGACTGTTCCTTGTAGCACATACATTTTAAGCTGCTTGTTCTAACTTTACACTTCATCTAGAAAGATTTGGGATAAAAAACTTCAGTAAAAGCATCTGAATACAAACTGTGAAGCTGCAGTTAAAAAGCGGTGATAAATACTGTTTACTGTAAAACTGCTCAGGTACAGGGACTGTTCCTCTGGAATAAAAATACAATAAAGTCTGGAAGAGAATGACAGAGAAATGAGGGCATGAAGACTTTATTTAATTTTTATATATTGATCTGTAAAGTTCTTTTGTGGATTCAGTTCTTGTTTCTCTCTGTAATTTTATTAAATTCAGAAGTTCAGAAGTTTTTTGCTTTTCTAGAGTGAGCAAAAGCCTTTATGTAATTCATGTTTAAAGTGTGTGTGTGTGTATGTGTTTTTTTTTTTTCTTCAGAGGACCAGCTTCCTGCCGGGTTCCCTTCCATAGACATGGGTCCCCAGCTGAAGGTGGTAGAACGTTCTCGCACAGCCACCATGTTGTGTGCAGCGAGCGGCAGCCCAGACCCGGAGATCACCTGGTTCAAGGACTTCCTTCCCATCGACACTATCGCTCACGGGCGGATCAAACAGCTGCGCTCAGGTACAGCCGCTCGCCGGCACCCCTGTGTGTTTATTCACTTAAACACACAACCCTTAACAGCAGCTGCAGTGTGTTTCATTTAAACTGTACTGTCAACACACACACACACACACACACACACACACACACAGACTCATGAAAAGACTGATCCATGTGCTGTTGTCTCTGTTTTCTGTGTTTTGATCTACAGAGTCCTTCGGTAAGTCTCTCACACACTGACACACACACACACACAGACACACACACACACACACACACACACACACACACACACACACACACACACACACACACACACACACAGCCGCTGGCACCATAGTGTCAGGGAACTGCATGGAGCACTGAATTTCACCCAGCGAAACAGCCACACACACTCACATTCAGCTTTTAACGTGCACCCCTGATCATCTTCACCCAGAATTGCTCCTCTAACGTGTGGAAATTAACCTGTATCACTCTCACTCACTCTCTCTCTCACTCCCTCACTCACTCACCCAGCACCCCTCACTAGCAACATCTGTCTTTCTCTCTCTCTCTCTCTCTCTCTCTCTCTGTCTCGCTGATCAGCTTTACTGTAGAGCATATATGAGGAGTGTGTCCTGAGCCCCTGTGTTGTTCTTGTTTTCCTCTCTCTATGTGTGGATGTGACTCTGATTGTCTTGAGTGTTAATTCTGCTGCAGGTCACTAGATGGCGTTCTTTCTTTCTCTTTTCTCCCACTCGGTTCTGATCAGCCACTTTATATGGAACAGGAAGATTAATTAACTAATACAGACGCGTTAGCACTTAAGACATGAAGAATTACATGCGCTCTCTCTCTCTCTCTCTCTCTCTCTCTCTCTCTCTCCACTGCACTAACTCTTTTCTTTAATCTCTCATCTGCTTTCATTCTCACCCATCCAGGGGGTACACCAATCAGAGGTAAGAGTCTAAAGCTAACCATATCATTCAACCCACCCATCACTTTGTTTTCTCTCTCTTTCTTTCTCTCTCTCTCTCTGTTCTCCCTCCTTTTATTTTCCTTCCTCTTTTGTTCCCCATCTGTTCATCACACGTTTTCCAGTGATTAACTTCATTTCTAGGGATTGTATTTGTCATCATCATAAATCTACTTCCTTCTTCTAGTCGAAGAAATGCTGCCAGTGTGTTTGAAAGTGTTTTATTATTTCATTTTTTGATGCATTTTTTCATTCACCAAATTTTAGTCTTTTTTTACTTTGAAAAGTCACTTTTTTCACTATATTTGGTGAATTAACGACGATCACTTAATTATCAGACAGGTTTACTCGTTTTTTCCCACTACTCTCCTGATCCCTCTGTGGATCTGTCCATCTCTTTTCGTTTCTCTAATAAAACTGCATTTCACTTTTCAGCGAGTTCCTTCTCTGACTCTAACTAAGCATCTCTCTGAATCCTTGATGAAAATCTCTTTCTCTCTGTTTGTGCCTTTCTTTATTAACTTTTTCTTTTCTCTGGCCGATCAGTGGAAAGAGCAGAGTGTCGTATTTTCCCCGTTGATGCCAGAAAGTTTATTGGGCATTTTTTAAAGATAAAGCTTTATTCAGGTCTGTCTGTAAAGAAGACCCACTATTTACTAAGCTGATTTAAGAAGATCTAATTAAAAAATGTTTTCCCGATCAGTGTTATTGATCTGTCTGATAAAGACTCCTCGCTCCAGTCTGAGAAACGTAGCATAGGAAGTGATCTCAATCATGAGTCTTTTTTTTTTCCCATTTTTTTCCCTATGTGTGTGTGTGTGTGTATGTGTGTGTGTGTGTGTGTGTGTGTGTGTGTGTGTGTGTGTGTGTGTGTGTGTGTGTGTGTGTGTGTATGTGAGATCAGGTGCACTACAGATTGATCGCAGTGAGGAAACTGATCAGGGGAAATATGAGTGTGTTGCCACAAACAGTGATGGGACTCGATACTCCACGCCAGCCAACCTCTATGTTCGAGGTACGTTCACAGACAACGGACAGAAAAACCACAAAATCCTCTTTTTCTCCTCCTTCTTCACTTTCGTTTTAGCATCTCTACATCGGATTCCGGATCCGAACAAAATTCAGTTCAAAATGTTTTTTTTTCTCTATGAATCGAATCATTTCGGCTCCATTAAAGCCTTAGAGACTCAAGATCGTTATTTTAATTATTTTATTTCTCTTATAAAAATTTTCTTATTATATTCTTTTTATTATCGTTCAATTATTTTGCCTCCTATTTGAGTTTATCTTGTTCTTTCATTATTTTTTACTATTTAATTGGGCACTTTCTGACTCTTGTCTCTGAATAAAGCTCTTTATAAATAAACTTTATTAAAACTTTATTCAAAACATTACTTTTATAATTAAACTTGTGAGCTCAGCTCATACCAGGGGGGTAACCGTTCTTTTTCAGTTGCAGTTCTGTGGAACTGTACTAAAAACATCGACTCAGTCTCTGATCTTAAATCTGCGCTTAAAACACAAATTCTACAAATATTTTGTTCATGATGAGACTTTATCTCCTTTAAATGTGTATTTATTTACTCATTATTTTGACTCTCTAATGTCTTCATCTCTGTTCTCGTCTCTTTCATTTTACTTCCATAAACATTTCTTAAAATAAAACAGATTTTATTATTTATCCAACAAGACTCTAGAAAATTAACATCCGTTTGGAAACTACCCGTTTTAAAAACAAATTGAAACCTTTTTATTTAGTTGAACGTTCCATTCAAACATATTATTTTCTTCATTTTGACTCATTCTGACGTTTTATAAACATTTTATTTATATTTTTAAAATGTCCAAATTTCCCTGTAGTGTAGTTTTTTAAAGATTAACAATAAAACAACTGATTGTTTTAATAATTGTTGCAAAATGCACTTTGAGCTACATCTCAACACAAAGTGCTCTAGAAAGTGTCATTATTATTTTTTTTCTTTTAAATATTTGTGTAGCACTTTAATGAACACCTGACATCTTCAAAAAAAAGTGCTTTAAAAATAAAATGTACTTTTTACTTACCCTTGATGTTGTCATTTCTCTCTTCCTCCTTTATCCCTTGTTTTTCTCTTCTCTTCAGAGCTGAGAGATGGTAAGTGTGCCTCCAACTCTACCTCCATCCTAAACACCTGATCCCAGCCTTTTCTACTTATCAATAATAAATCTATTTCTATTGTTATTGATACTGTTGTCTTAATGCCATATTTTGCTTTATTTCGTTAGAGAAACTGCTCCGATTTCCACATTCAGACAGACATCATTCAACAGCAGAGCCCATCTGATCAAATGTCTTTTTGAATATCTTCCTCTCTATACAGAAACAGCACACTTTATTTATATAATTCATTTTTAGTCTGTTCAAGATCAACAAAACTTCTAGATCAGCACAATGCTCTGTCTCTTTCTGGTGCTTTTATTGTAACATGTAAATCTATTTGCTATGTGAAATATTTGAATTTAAAAAATTAAGAATCTTTCTCATCCCGCTGCTCCCATTAGGCGTCATCACAGCGTATTGTCCATCTCCATGTCTTCCTGTTTCCTGTTCTTATAGAAACTTCATGAATCAACCCTTTCAGCATCACTTCAGGAGCTACACTTGTTGTTCAGCCTTTTTTTCTCCATTTTCCAAAACAAGGGCGATTTGGCCAAAAACTGTCTCAGGAAACGATAAAAAATCAGAAAAACTATTGATCCAGAGGGAAATCAGATAGATATGGAAAAATTATCATTTTTTTCCTCAGCGTTTTAGGAAAGTGGTTTCTGTTTGTGATGAGATGTGTTCTTAAAGTGAGGGGGTTGTTTTGTCTCCGGCAGTGCGTCGTGTCCCTCCTCGCTTCTCGGTTCCTCCCATGGATCATGAAATCATGCCAGGTGGAGGGGTGAACATCACGTGCCAGGCGGTGGGCGTCCCCATGCCTTACGTCAAGTGGATGCTGGGAACCGAGGATCTCACCCCGGAGGACGACATGCCCATAGGAAAGAACGTCCTGGAGCTGACGGACGTCCGCCAGTCCGCCAACTATACCTGCGTGGCCATGTCGACTCTGGGAGTCATCGAGACCATTGCACAGATCACTGTCAAAGGCAAGATTCCACTCTGAGGGAAATTATTTCAAAATGTACTACTTAAAATTCTATTTTTTAGAAACTGTATTAATCAGGTTTGATTTCTGAAGCAGGAAGAAACCCACACTTCCTTTACTAACTTTTTCCTTAAGTAGGACACATGCTTCTCTCTCTCTCTCTCTCTCTCTCTCCCCGTCTGTCTCTCTCTCTCTCTCCCTCTCCCCACCTGTCTCCCTTTATTTAATTTATTTTTAAAAATCTTTTTTTAACATTTGTGAACAGTTGAATATTAAGGTGGATAACATTACCAGAATCTTCAGGAGATGTAAAGTCTCATCAACTTCTACTTTTTTCTCATTTCTCCCTCCAGCCCTGCCGAGTCCTCCGGGAGCTCCGGTAGTGATGGAGCGCTCAGCCACCAGCATCACCCTCATGTGGGACAGTGGGAACCCTCTCCCTGTGTCCTATTATGTCATCCAGCACCGCCCCGCCCACTCCAGTGACCCCTTCAAAGAGATTGATGCCGTGGCAACGACCCGCTACAGCGTGGGGGGTCTTAGCCCGTACTCCCACTACCAGTTCCAGGTGATGGCAGTGAACTCCATCGGCCGTGGACCCCCCAGCCCCACAGTGGAGGCTCGGACGGCTGAGCAGGCTCCCAGCTCACCGCCGCGAAGGGTCAGGGGTCGCATGCTCAGCGTCTCCACGGCAATGGTGCAATGGGAGGAGCCGGAGGAGGCCAACGGACAGGTGGTGGGTTATAGGGTTTACTACACATCCGATTCCTTGCTGCCTGTCAGCCAGTGGCAGAAGGAGATGGTGCGAGGGGCCAATTTCTTAACCATACAGGACCTGACGCCAAACAAGACCTACTACATCCGAGTTCTGGCTTTCACCGCCGTGGGGGACGGGCCTCTGTCTAGCGACCTGCACATCATCGCCAAGACAGGAGGTGTGATCCAGTTAAAGAGAGGATTCTGAAAAGTACTGGAATTGTATTGTGATCAAGTTTATAAATGTTTAAAGAATTGTGCAGTTTAAAAAAAAAAAAAAAGCTTTTTATTCCATTTCACTTTAGTGTCTTAATGTTCTTGTAATGCTCTTACTGCACTTTACCTTCGATGAAGACGCTTTGGATAAAAGACACAAAAATTTAACAGATCAATTTTAATCTCAATTTTAAGAACTAGCTTTTTCAAAACCTCGACAAATCTCGACAATTTCACCGCAGCTATAGTGCAAAGAAAGTGAAGCAACACACTTAATTTAAACTTAATACATAAACATGAATCAACACTTTCAGCATTTCAGTCATTTATTTCACCATTTTTCAGCTTCACTAAATACCTTGAAATAAGGCCAATTTGGTCAAAAGTGACATTTTTTTCAGGTGTTTTTGTGTTTTACTAATATCGGATCAGTTTAAATGGAAGTGAAAGAGCTAGCGTTAGTCATAAAACTGGAAGATAATGTTTCATCAGCATTTTCATACACTTTATGTTCTAAATCTCAGGATGCAGGACTAATTCTGCTCTCTTTGTGATGAAACAGGAAAAGTGTTGATGATATTACAATACACACAGAAAAGAATGTTTCTTTTGGAGTTTCTAAATCACGAAAACGATTAAATCATCATGTTGTCCAGCCCTGCTTTAAGAGAAAATGTTCCTTTAAGACAGACTGTATATTTATTTTCGAGTTTCTATAAACAGTCCTGGCTGATATTCTCCACTTTATAAAAAGACATTCTGATAACTTTAAACTTTAGTTTAAAATGTTCACTTGACTTCTTTGTTTCTGAGTGAAACAAGGTGTCAGGAAGGGGCTTTATGTTCAGTCAAATAAGATTTGTTTGTCCACTTACTTGTGGCCACCTGGAATAGTAGTTAATTCAATTTAGAAATAAACTGTGTTTATCACCGTGTGGGAGTTCAACAAAACAAAATTAATAAAATATCAATCTAAACAAAGAAGCTGTACATGTATTAATTACAAATGTACTAAATTATACAAATATATAGAAACGAACAGCTAGAATTTTTATAAATATGCAAATACAAACCATAGTTAATATATACACATAAAATCCCAAAGAATAATGGAAAGATGAGGGGGAGAAAGAGGGAAAATGAATTTAATCACAAACCGAGATGGTTAATGTGGGGTATCTTCAGAACTCAGGGTCTTTTGTTTTTCTTTCCAGTTCCTTCCCAGCCCACAGAGCTGAAGGTGGAGGTGAAGTCTGAGACCAGTATTCTACTGTCTTGGTTTCCTCCAGCTCACAGCGGCACGGACACCATCACTGGATATGAGCTGGTGTACAGGCTGGGAGACCAACCGGAACTGGTGTGTAAAAACAGAAGTGTTTCGTGTTCATTCCTGACCCGTAATTGTACCCCGAGCCAAGCCTCAGTCTCTTCGTTCCCAGAAAATCTCCTTCGAGCCGAGCTCCAGCTTCCTGCTGAAGAACCTGAAGCCCTTCTCCACCTACGCCTTCCAGTTAGCAGCTCGCAGCAAACATGGCGTTGGGGCTTTTACCAGCGAGATCACTGTCCAGACGCCTCAGACACGTATGTACCGAACAGCACAGAGACATTAACAACACCAGGTCATAGGACAGCAGATGTAGATTAGATTTCAGAAAGCCAGAGAGGCTTACATCAGAGCTTTAGCTCCACGCCTGATCTTCATTCTAATGACCTGCTAAAGATCAGCATCTGATCAATAGGTACTGCTGATAGGTGCCTGAATTAGGTTAGATTACTTTAGATCAGAGTATACTAGGTTAAATTACAGTTGAAGCCAAAATTATTAGCCCCCCTTATGAAATTAGACAACGCTCTTGATTTCTTCATGAAAATTACCATTAACAACAAGTGTTTGTTATTTTGGAAACTGTAACGGTGGCGGGATCCCGGATGGACGCCAGTTCAGAGCCAGGAGTTAGGAACATACTTTTATTAGTCACACTTACAAAAACAAGGAACGGGGACTGCAGTTCTAAACAAGAAACCCTAGAACCGAGGATCTGCAGTCTAACCCTAGATACTGAGTTACATATACTAAGTCACAGACACCAAGTTAAATATACCAGAACCACCCGTTACCCATAGGCTTAACCTATCTAATGAGCCGCGCTCTGTTCTGACTCATCGGGGCTTAAATAGTCAGCCCCAATGATGCACACCTGTGCCTGCTTGGGGTCAGGTGTGCTCAGTCAGAACAGAGCGCCCTCTAGCGTGCCCAAAACACCCCACATGTGACACAAACAAATACACTATAAAAAACGATGTCCACTAAGTTTAATTATGATGTTTTATTGATACACCAAGTTGAAGCAAGGAAGGGCAAAAATGAGACATCCAAAATTATTAGCCCCCTGGCCATTAATAGTCAATAGTGTACCCTTTCTGAGCCACAACTGACAACAATCTCTTAGAGTAGTTCTTGACTAGGTTGGCACAGGTCTCCTGAGGGATTTTGGCCCATTTTTCCATTGCAAATTGTTCTAGCTGGCCCAAATTGCATGGTTTCCGAGCATGGACATTCACTTTGAGCACCCGCCACAGATTCTCAATAGGACTGAAGTCTAAACTCTGTGCGGGCCACTCCAGGATCTTGGTATCCTTGAGGAACTGTTGGACTAATTTCGATGTATGCTTTGGGTCATTGTCTTGTTGGTAGACCCAGCGACGACCTAAGCCTAGACTACGAGCAGATTTCTGCATATTCTCCTTCAAAATGTCAACATAATTTACTTTTTTCACGATGCCATGCACCCAAACAAGGCTATCTGTGTCTGAGGCTGCAAAACAGCCCCATAGCATGATGCTCCCAGCACCATGTTTAACTGTGGGAACTGTGTTCCTAGGGTTGAAGGTCACTCCCTTTTTTCACCAAACATAAGCAACATCCATGTGCCCAAACAGTTCCAGTTTAGTCTCATCAGACTAAAGCACAGACTTTCAAAACTCATCTTTACCTTTCAAATGTTCACGGGCAAACCAGTCGGGCTGTGATGTGCCACTCATTGAGTAAAATGGTTCGTTCTTCTGGGACGATGGGCCTGAAGTCCACCACGATGAAGATCCCTCACAACTGTGTTGAAACATCAACTACAGAAGAGGCCAGGTCACCAGCAATCATCTTGGCAGATGTCCGGGGCTCCTTGCTGGCATCTCTGACTATTTTCCTCTCCAGAGTTCTTGAAATCTTGCACTTACGGCCACAGCCAGGTTTGTTTCTTACAGAATTTGTCTCCTTGTACTTGGCAATGATGCAACATACAGCAGTTCTAGACACTGTGAATCGCTTGGAAATAGCAGTGTAGCCTTCCCTCTTATCATGAGCCTCTACTATCTTCTTTCTGAGACTGATTTCCTTTGTCTTTGGCATGGTGAGTAACAGTAGTCCCTCTCATGTGTTCAAGTGCCCTGTTCTTTGGAGTCTTTTTATGCTGATTGCATGTTGTTAGGAAGCCAATTGACTGCACAGGTGTGGTTTCAAAGCTGATTGGTTAATTACTGTAGGTGTGTTTTGAAAGCAAACATTCACATGGGGCTAATATTTTTGACCACCCCATTTTTTACTATATTTGATATAAAGCAATCCTAAAATTGTATTTTATATTACAAAATGTTCCAAAAGCTACTAAATAGCACGGGTGAATGTTTGCTTATATCAAGTTTCATCAATGCCGCAAACATTGGGAAGACGTTTAGAAAAATGTTCCATAATTCCTGGGGGGCTAATAATTTTGGCCTCATCTGTATATTAGGTTAGGATAGATTAGATTAGAATACATTTGATTACTTTAGATTAGGTTAGATTACTTTAGATCAGAGTACATTAGGTTACTTTACTTTAGATCAGAGTACATTGGGGGGGTGCTGGAGTCCATCCCAGCGCACACAGGGCGAAGGAGGGGGGACACACCCTGGACAGGAATATTAGTTTATAAAAATGTAAAAATGAGCTCCTTTCTTTTGGAGGGACATGTTTAATGTAGAACAGTGAGGGAACCTGTATGTAAAATACCGCTCGTGTAGGTCCAATGTTCTGACGTCTAATGTCCGTATTTGATCATTACAGGGGAAACTCAAATTAGTTGTTTAAAGCGAGAGTTTTTTGGTATTTTTTTTTGTGGTATTGTCCTTCAGATCGGTGGGTTAAAGAGAGGATTAAACTCAGACCAGGGGATAATCTGGGAAAATAATGACATTTTTCATATCAGTGATTAACCTCAACATCATCTTTTATTTATTTCCTCAAAACAAAAGATCAAACCATAGCCATAGTAACAGGTATGTTGGTGCTGTTGCTAAGGACCTGAGTTTGGGACTCTCTTTGATTTATAGTTTTCTTTGTGTTCAGTTTCACTGAGCAAAGCATATAAAGGATATTTACTGACAGACCTTTTTAATAAAGTTCAGCATCGTAGCACCGGAAAGAAACTAATTCAGACTTATTTAGGTCATATCTGAGAACCGAAAGCTCAATGATATGAGAGGGTTGTTTACCAGAGTAGATATCAAAGCAATGTCCTGCATCTTTGTGTGATTTCTGGGGAATTCTGTCTTATTAATGTCCGTCTGCCATAAATATCGGTTTGGAGGAAAAGGTGAGTTTAACGTAAAATGTCTTTTGTCTTGTGTTCACACTGAGTCCGTGATTGTCCAACTCTCTGTCCTTTCTTTTGTCTGTGCAAGCATCACAAGACACATTTTGTTCATCATTTGTTCATCTTTCTTGTCTTTTTTATTTACTTTTTTTTATCTGATTTCTTGTCCTTACATCATCCTGCTCTCACTCTTAAAAACTAACCACCTCAATACACATGGTTAAAAACCCGCCCCACATCCTAACCGTCCAATCAGAACCCATCCCCCCTCCTCAGGAAGTGACATGCACAAGCCCCTCTCCCAGCAGCCTGTTGATAACCTGGTCTCCACCCCCCATGGATGGGGACAATGGGATTGTGACGGGTTACTCCATCCGATATGCTGCTGCAGAACGTGACCAACACCAGGTGCAGCACATATCCAACATTCCGCCGGACTGTTTGCGCTACCGGATCGAAGGACTAAGGAAGTGGATGCTCTACTCGGTGACGGTCGCTACCCAAACAGAGACGGGACAGGGACCTGAGAGTCTTCCGCTGTTGGTCCGAACTCAGGAGGACGGTACGTCTCCGGCCACAATTTAAGTCCTTAATTTGTGACCAAACATCCTAAATTTTCCCTCCGTGGCATTTCAAACTTCTTCCACCTCCACCTCTTCCTGTAAGGCTGGACAGGAACCCAGCTGTGTCTTCTGCTCAGTTCTCTGGAAAAGCATCATCATGTACTTGTCCTTCCTCCTTCCTTCCATCCTCCTCCACCATTTTCTTCCAAGAGGGGGGGGAAGAAGCATTTTTTGAACCTGAACCTGTTAGTCGACCTCAGCCCGTCCTCAGCCATTCCCCATGAGACACTTGGAAAGTGTGATGTGACTTCATGTCCTGTGTCCCCACACTGCCCCCCGCAGTGCCCGGTGCTCCGCCGCGGGGCGTTGATGTGTCAGTCCTAAACTCAACCTCGGCTAGAGTGTCATGGAAACCTCCCATTCCTGAGCGACAAAACGGGAAGATCCGTGGATACCAGGTGACATACATGAGAAGGGCGTCTGGGGAGAGAACTGGTTCTCCACGAATCAAAGAACTCCTGCTGAGAGATTCTCAGGTATAGGAACCCATACACACATTCACAAGTCAGACTAAACAATGTGCTGCTAAGAACCACATCAGAATATCAGTGACCTCAGCGGTGCACTTCACCAGTTTCACAAACTAAATACTGGTGATCACTGATACTGGTGATGAGTTGCAGTTCAAGCAGATTTCATGCACGTTTAGTAGATTTCAGACAAAACAACAAGACATGTTGGTTCAGAAGAAGCATCTGTTGTGTCTTCATATTTTGGTACCATCGTTTGATTGCGGGAGTCCAGCAAGTTTTTAGTCAAAAATACACAGTATATTAAAATAAAGACATGCGATAAAAAACTAAATGATTAAAAATCATCCAGAATCTATTAGGTCTATAAAGTTTGCAGCTTGCAGGATAAATTAACCACAAACAACAAGTAATGGATGACAGAAACAACACAAAAGTTGAATAAATGAAATAATAATCTCAATATTTTATTGTTAAATAAAAACTGTAGCTATGACTCAAACAAAATGCCAAAGGTGATTCCGAACAGATCAACATTAAACTTTAAAGTTTCTTCTCGCTTTATGAACCTCCATCCTGATTATAATGTAAAAATGGGGAAATCCTGCCTTTGTGACCCCTTTTGAAGTGTACTGAAGGAAAGGAAAGGGAAGCTGTTTTGGCTCTAATGAATTGTCTTTTTTCTGTTTTGACAGCTGCAGAATGATTCAGCTCAATATGTGAGTACCTTTATTACGTTGTCTACAGTCTCACCTCAGATAGTTTTAATACTTTAACTCACTTTAAATGTAATGAGTGAAAGATTTTTTATTAGCGATGATTGATTTTACTACAGTTTTAGTTCAACAAATGCACAGACAGCACACCGGGTCAAGACTGATTTTCTCATCACCGTGGTGAAACGTTTGTGTTTAGGAGCTGATTCTGTCAGATCTGTGGCCCAACACCGAGTATTCTCTGACGTTGGCGGCGTTCACCTCCAAGGGCGACGGAGCTCGAAGCAAATCCATCATCATCCGAACCAAACCTGCCTGTATGTGTATTAAAGCCCAGCATCAGATATATTTCAATTATCAAAATCTGGAAACGTTCTGCACATTCCAGTCAGCTTATCTTCATGTCTACAACCCATCTTCCTGCACTTTCCTGACGTCTAGTCTAAAATAGTCTTTCTAAATCCTGCATCACACTGTTCGGTGTTCTCCCAGCCTCATCCACCCGATCTAGTCTGCTAAGTTTGAGTTCTGAGTTTTGAGTTAGAAACCTTTTTGTTGTCAGTTACTGCACTGGGAAAATTAAGACATCTTGAAAGACATAAATGAAAAAAATGTGTAAAAAGATCTAATTTACAATGAAGAAAATTAAAGCTGACTAGTTTCCTGGGGGATGTTTATTTTGAAGGGTTCTGGTAGCATATTTGAAATTTCTGCTTCTGTTTAGATCTTTAGTAGTGGCCGATTGTGAGTAGTGTCAGGTTTTTTTTTTTCATTTTTATAATTTTGGTTTAAAACGTCATACTTTGGTTTCCCTCCTCAGTGCCGGACGCCCCAGAGCTTACCTTCAGCACTACATCTGTTGACACCGTGCTGTTAAACTGGCCAGCACCCTCTGCCGGCCTGTCGCCCATCCTGGGCTACCGTCTGTCCTATGGACGGGCCGAGGACCTTCCTGCCTCCTTCGCGGAGCTTGATCTCGGAGTGGACGAGCGGAACAGAACCGTCTCGTCTCTGATCCCTGGTGCCATTTACCTCTTCCGTTTGGCTGCTCGAGGGGCCTGGGGATATGGCCCGTCTGCTGAGATTACCGTGGCAACGCTGGGAGCCACCTCCACAGGGACGACTCTGGAGTCAGTGCACTCCCTTGGCTTTTTGCTCAACCTGACAGCCAGCAGCGTGGGCTCCACATCCCTCAGCCTGCGGTGGGAGGAGCCCGCAAATGCCGGGCCAGTTTTGGGATACAGAGTGTGGTATGCCCTCACCTACACTAACGGAACTGACACAGCCATGGAGACGGAGGTGGCGGAACCGGCCGTGGTTCTGACCGGACTGAAGGCAGACATTGAGTATGTGGTCAGAGTGTGTGTGGTAAACGAGGATGGCCCAGGGCCCTATAGTCCCCCTTTATACACTAGAACACAGCCTTTTGAAGAAGGTAGGACACACCTACACGTCCACATGCCACATTTACACCCTTCCCACATACACCGTCCTGTTGTCCATGTCGTCCACCCTGTCTGTTTGTCTCTTGTCCTTTTAATGTGGGATTTTATATTTCATTCTGTCTGTTTTATGGGAAAATTTGTCGCGTTACTATTGGAGAAGGTGCCTTTCAATGACGATTGCGATATTTGTGTACAGTTGACAGCTTTAAAAAAAACTGTAACACGTAAGAAAAGCCATGACATCAAGGACGAGCTCTAAAGGTTTCCTGAGTTAATCCAACAGCGGGAAAAATCAGGTGTCACATTCAAATTCCTGCTTTTTTCTCCTGGAGAGTCCAGTATGTCTCCCATCCCTGTTCATGTTTGTGATTGGTCATTTTACTTTCCAGTGTTTGCTGTGAATTTCCGCGTGAAAGCAGCTTTGAAGAGTTCGGCACTGTTGACCTGGGAGCCACGAACGTCCCAAAATAAACCCTACACTTTCATTGTGAGTACACTTGAGAGTGTGTTTGTACAAATTCAGTTCTTAGTTTAAGTAAATCTTTAAGTTCAATAAATCCATACTTCCTCAAGGTTCATCAACATTACGAAAGCGTCAGCTTTTCACCTTATAAATAAACATTATATTCACATTTATTCATTTATAAGACGCTTTTATCCAAAGCAACTCACAGCATTTAGTCTGGAGTGCTTTAAGAGCTTTACAAGAACATTTAAATGCCACTTAAAGGGAAAAAACAATAAAATTACAGCATTAAAGTGCAGCATAGAAGTGGTGAACAGTGTGAGTGAAGAAATGTTAGTCCGTTAGAGCTGTTTGGATAGGAGGACCTGAGAAGAGTTTTCAAGAGCATCTTGACGGTAGAGATGGACGTCCCTTTTCCGACTATCATTAACCAAACAGGACACAAGGCTTGTACCAGCACCGTGGACAGAAGTGTGTTTCTTCTTTCTTTCACTCAGATCAGCTATGGAGAGGGGCAGAGTGTGGAAGTTGACGGCAGGCTAGGACAGAAGTTGGTGACTAAACTGAAGCCTCAGTCTCTCTACACCTTCCTCTTAACCAACAAAGCCGACGGAGCCGGAGGTCTACAGCACCGGGCTGAGACCATGACGGCTCCCAACTTGCTGCCCAGCAAACCCCAGCTCCTGGAGAAGACCAGCGCCCAGAGCACTGCCACCCTGCAGCTGCCTGTCCTGCAGGGACAAACCAGCGTCAGGTTAGATTCAGTCTGTAAATCGGGCACACGAGTCACACACGTCCAGCTTTGTGTCTGAAAGCAGCCCCAACGTCTTCAGGGTGAAACTCCAGTGCAGCTCAAGCTGGATGCTGGAGAATGTGAACTTCATGTTATTTTCCATTTTCCCACAGAGGTTTTTACATCATCGTTGTCCCTCTAAAAAGACAGAGAGGAGGAAACTTCCAGAACCCCTGGAGTGATCCGGATGAGATGAATCTGCATGAGGTACTGTGTGTTTCTTCACCTGAGCGGTACATTAATCACAGCCTGCCAGTGTGAGTCATTTCCATCTTTCAGCTTATAGTCTCCACAGTGTTTACCTGTCCTCTTCATCTTCCTCTTTCACACCATCCTTCCTCTTCTGCTCATTCCTGCAACTTCTTCTGATATACTCCTCATTTCTCCTCTGGACATGTCCAAACCAACAGTCTCCAAACCACCAACCTGAGCTGTCTCTCTAATATACTTGTCCCTAATCCTGTCCATCTTCGTCCCTCCCGACACAAATCTCAGCATCATTGTCAATCCTAAATAAGTTTCATTCATTCCAAAATTATTTCTCTCTCTCTCTCTCTCTCTCTCTCTCTCTCTCTCTCTCTAAGCCTCACAGATGGATCATTCCTTGTATTTTAATGGAAGATTATTGTGTTGTTCATGGACGTTATTTCAGGAACACCTTCTCTCTTTTCATTCCTTCCTTTGTTCCTTCCTTTCTGTGCAGCTGCTGAAGGAGATCAATGGTACGGGCCGATCGGTGCGTCTGCGGCGGCAGGTCGAACTGAAGCCCTACATCAGCGCCCACTTCCAGAACCTTCCATCAGAGTTTAAACTGGGAGACGGCCGAGTGTACGGAGCCTTCCTGAACCGACCGCTGCTCAACGGGCAGGAGTACGTCTGCTTCGTGCTGGCTATCCTAGAACTGGGACAGAGTGTGAGTATACACACACACACACACACACACACACACACACACTCTCTCTCATAAAAAGATACACTCGCACTCTCATTCACTCACTCACACACACACACACACACACACACTTCGGTCTCCCTCTTTCTCTGCTCCACTTAGCAGTGAACTAAGATTGGCCACACCTAACAGGTCTATAAATACCAAAAAAATTGTTAAAATACAAATTTGGGAATAAAAATGGGAGCTCACTGTTACACTCAATTCATCCTTTCTTATTTATTTGATTTTGCCACATGATGTACATTTCAGAGCACTCCGGAGAGGCAGTAAAAACTCACTCTATTTTAGTTTGGGATTCAGAACTGAAAGAGTGGACGACTCTTCTGTTTGGGTTTGTTTTTCATGGCACGAACGAAAGTGGGATGAACGTGGGGCAGTAGGGCTATAAACGACAAAAATCAGTTATCATAGTATCAAGGTAAAGACTGAAGCGGACCTTCACACTCAATTCTGCTGGCAGTTCATGCTCACTCTCTCACACACACACACACACACACACACACACACTGTGTCTTGTTCTTATTGGTTAATTTTTTCGTCCATTTGACAGACTGTGTGCTCGACCAGCCCGTTCTCCGACCCCGTGGTTTTCTCAGACGTGGAGCCTCAGCCAATCGTAGACGAAGAGGAGGGTCTTCTCTGGGTGGTGGGGCCGGTGCTGGCAGTCATATTCATCATCAGCATCGTCATCCTCATCCTCCTCTTTAAGAGGTAACATGGAGAAAATGTATTTTTCATTATCCATCACTCAGAATAGAAGCGGAGTGAAGCCACAGCTGTGAATGTCTGTATTCTGTTTTTATCTAATTTCTCCTTTTTCTTTTCTTTTATATCAATTTATCCTGGCTCCAAATCAGCAAACCTGACAGGTTGGTGAATTTTAAAGTGTTAAATAAAGGAGGGTGTAAACAACTGAGACGCCACAGGATCACATTTTATTATCTCTTTTCTCCTTTGGGTCACAGGAAGCGGGCGGAGTTAGAGGGCAGGAAGTGCAGCTTCCCTAGTGGCGGGAAAGCCATGAGCTCTCAGCATCCCTCTGACCCGGTGGAGCTCCGCAGAATTAACTTCCCAACACCTGGTAACAAACATTTACATCAAAACCTGTGTCCCAAACAGGCCCTCAGTGATCTAGAACCACACGTTCAAACATTCCTCACAAATCTACTTTTTCCTTTCTAGGTTTACGTTCCTCCGGTTACCGTCGGTTACCAAGTTAGTTTGGGTTGTTTCCTCTTGAATGGAGTTTTAACTTTCAGCTTCACACCCTCAGCTAAACCAACTAACCAGAAACTCCCGTTCTCAGACACAAACTGCATTCCATCAAACGCAGAGTGGATAAAATGATCAAGGATAATTTCCATAACTCCGTTCCTGTAACATTGTAACCACTACTCTCTCAGCTCTCGCGCTCTCTCTCTCATCTCTCTTCTTCATCTTTTAAAAGTGTGCCGGTGTTCTACTGAAGCCCTAATGTTTTAAATGCAGCTGATTCTGAACATGACCTTCTGACCTCACGCTTTTCTGATTGGCAGGTCTGGCCAGTCATCCACCCGTTGCCATATCAGAACTGCCCACCTACATAGAGAGGATGAAAGCAAATGAGAATCTGAGATTCTCTCAGGAGTACGAGGTGAGCTCACACACTGTGTGTGTGTTCATATATCAGCCAATAAAGTTCTACTTAAACTGAGCTTCACTGATTTGTTAGGAAGGACTGTCTTACTTTTAAAACCAGTCCTGTCAACTGTTAACCAGTTACAGTAGCCAGCTAACGTGTTGGTGTGTCCCATGGTTTTGGAAAATAAGATCTTAACACCAGTACCGTTTCCTGAAAGAAACTGTTCTCTATGACTTGTCATTTACAAGCTGAAAGAGTGTGAAGGAGAAATCCTTCTTAATGTTTTACCTAAAAAAAGGTTCTCAGAACAGAACAAAAATAAACTATATGCTCACACATCGCAGATCAACCTCCGAATAGGTTTGCTGAAGTTCTGTTGAACACACTGTCAAGTCAACTTTATTTATATAGTGCTTTTTACAACTGTTGTTGTCACAAAGCAGCTTTACAGAATCCGGGTCCAAGCCACAGTTGGGTAAGCCGAGGGCAACAGAGGCAAGGAAAAACTCCCCCAAACATGAGGAAGAAACCTTGGTAGAAACCAAGACCCAAAAGGGGTCACCGGACATGAAAGAAAGAAAGAGAAAAACTCTGTATAGTGATCATTTCCAGTAAGCATGAGTTACAGTAAAAGACTCCATTGGTGACTGTAAATGGAGGTTCATGAGCTAACGGTGGAAGCTCTGTTTGAGTGGGGGAAGCTTTAATCTTCCTGGCAGCAGTTCCTCTTCACACATTTTTTTGGACTTTTCTGAACGTGGCCGTGACTCTGAAGTGTTTAAAAGCAGCAGTGCGTGGAGGAGCTGCTTTATTGAGTAACTATAACCCTACAGAGCAGGTTCAGGGACAATGTGATGTAAACCCCCCCTAACGTGGGGCTGGTGTTTGCTGTAATCAGTGAAGGTGTGAATTGGGAGATCATTAAGTAAACGACTGTATAATTTTTCTCCATGTAGTCCATCGACCCCGGGCAGCAATTCTCATGGGAGCACTCAAACCTGGAGATCAACAAACCAAAGAACCGCTACGCCAATGTCATCGCTTACGACCACACCAGAGTAGTCCTCTCCAACAACGACGGTGAGGACAAGTGGATACTGTAAATCAGCCACAGCACTAATCTTCACACATTCACCTCAAACATTCAGTTTTAATGCCATCTGGCTGCACAGACGTGTGTGATGATCAGAGGATGAGGTTTCAGTTTTTTTATTTTTTGCTGATTTTAAAAGCATGTTTACAGTGTATCTATAAAGTCGTGTGACAGTAACAGGTTAAAAGGTCCTGATATAGAGGCCTTACTCAGTGGTCATGCTTTAAGATGATGGCTGATTACAACATGTATCTTAGAGGGACAACTCAGGTTAGAGGTTTTGTAGACAGTAAGGTTGCGTTAGTTTGGACATATCCAGAGGAGAGATGAGGATTTTATTGGAAGAAGGATGTTGAAGATGGAGCCGCCGGGAAAGAGGAAAAGAGGAAGACCACAGAGGTGGTTTATGGACAAGGTGAAAGAGGACATGCAGGTGGTTGATTGGAAGCAGGAAGATGCAGATGACCGGAAGAAATGGAGACGGTTGATCTGCGGTTTCGACCCCTAAACGGGAGCAGCCGAAAGAAAAAGAAGACAACATATATCTTTAAAATAAACTAAATCATTAACTTTTGTTCTAATCAGGGGAAAGAGATTAACATGAGTGTTTTTCACTGGTGATGATTTAGTTTTTTGGTGATGAAGTGTTTTTAATCTAAGATGCTCCACTACATCAGATTTCCAGTTTTCTGATCTGCATGTGTACGTTTTTATCTCTTTCTCTTCTGTTTTTCTGAATATTGAATATCTTTGCTGAGCATATTTGATTGTGATGAGCTTTATATTTATAAAAGTATAAAAACCGAAGACGTGTGTTTTTTTGTGTGTGTGTGACCTGTCGTCTCTTCTGGTCATTCAGGTCAGCCTGGCAGCGACTACGTCAACGCCAACTTTATTGACGGGTACCGTCGGCAGGGCGCCTACGTCGCCACACAGGGGCCGATGCCCGAGACAATCAGTGACTTCTGGAGGATGGTGTGGGAGCAGCACAGTGCCAACATCATCATGATCACCAAACTAGAGGAGAAATCAAGAGTGAGCTTCTTCAGGCATCCACACCAACATTATACCTACGGGTTCTCCCAAACACCTGATTTAACAAAGGCTACATTCAGTACCAATAATTCATGGAGCCAAAATCACTTTAGCTAGAACCTTAGAACTGTAATTTCTCAGCCATGAACACAGGAACACAAACTTCACCTGCTTCAGTACACCTGAATAAACAGAGCAGTTCATGAAAATACACTAAAGTATGTATTTGGGATTTTCAAACACTAAAGGTTAAAACCTGTTTTAGCTTCACTGCACTGACTGCCGACTCATTAAGAATAGATTTTAAAGTCCTGTTATGTAGCTTTACACTGTGAAAATGACTCAATTTATAAATACACTGCTCAAAAAAATGAAAAGAATCTTTTTTAATGGGAGTTTAGTGTGAAGTCAGTTAAACTTGTGGGATATTGATCTGGTCAGTTCAGCTCAGTGAACGTTATGCTGCCTGCAACATTGTTCAGCATGATGTTTTGGGGGAGGGTCAGTGTTGGTCTGGGGAGCCATATCGATGGAGGGACACACAGGCCTATACAGGATAAATGATGGCACCCTGGCTGCCATTAGGTATCGGGATGAAATCCTTAGACCCATTGTTAGACCCTTCGTTGGTGCAGTGGGTCCTGGGTTTCTCCTATTTCATGATAATGCCCGGCCTCATGTGGCAAGAGTATGCAGGCAGTTCCTGGAGGATGAAGGAATTGATGCCATTCACTGGTCTCCACGCTCGCCTGACCTAAATCCAATGGAACATCTCTGGGATGTTTAGGTCTGTCCGACGCCGTCAGGTTGCACCTCAGACTGTCCAGGAGCTCATTGATGCCCTGGTCATGATCTGGGAGGAGATCCCCTAGGACACCATCCATCATCTCATAAGGAGCCCTGACTTTGTCAGGCATGCATACAAGCATGTGGGGGCCGTACAAACTACTGAGGACCATTTTGAGTTGCTGCAGTGACATTTCAGCAGATTGGACTTGCAGCCACATCAGTTTTTCAGTTTCTTGGTGACTGAATGAAGGTGTACGTTTACCATTTTCCTTTTCATCAAATTATGTTCATCTTTTTGTTCCTAACACATCACCCATTCCAAACCGGTATGTAAATCCAGCAGGATTCTTTTTCCAATTGAGGTCTGATGTGTTTTCAAAGTGTTCCTTTCATTTTTTTCTAGCAGTGTATATGTGGGACAATCTAACACCCATTCCGCTTGTATTTGAACCTGTTGTTCTGAAACTGTTCCAAGTCTTTTTTTAGAGAACCTGCTACTCTTCTGAGTGAAATCAGGTGAACGTCAGTACTTTTAGAAAAGTGCTCGTTTACTAGTTTTACTAACTAACATCACACAAGACGGCTGATGAATAGTGTTTCCTCTGTCAGTCGTCCTGTTCTCTCATGTCCTTCAGTCACTCACAGCTTGACGTGTTTTTATCTGTTGTTCTCCAGATGCCTTCCTATTTCTTCTCCAAGGCAAGACGTCTCCTTCAGATTCCTCTGTCACCCTCTCTCTTATCCCTTCTTCTCCCACTGCCACGTTCCCTCTCCCCTCTCCACTCTTTTTCTCTCTCCTGTCTCTGTTTGCACCTCCACTCTGACAGGTTTAATGTTTAGCCACATGGATCTGCTGGTCACTCAGTCACTGCATGTTACAGGAAACAGTTTTTCAGTCTTTTAGGAACCAGGTTTGGGGAAAATTCTAATTAGGTTCTAGGAACAGTTAAACTGAGACTAAAACTTAGTTTGAAAGGTGCCATGAAAAGATCTTTGAGCAAAAGCCTTTCAGTTCCCCTTCAGAACTGGTTTTGTCTGGTGCTGTTTAAAAGCTCTTTCTCATTCACATTTATTTTAAAGGTTCTTACGAGAAACCAAGAACCTTAAAACTTATCTCTGAAGAAGCTTCCACTAAGTTGCTCAAAGAAACCTTTCTAGGACCTTTTGTTTTACAGAGTGTAGAGAACTGCTGTCTGTATTAGAGACGTCCAGATCTGATTAAAAACATTAGAACACAGTTTAATAAACTACTCAGAAAGTAATAAAAGGGTGATAGTCCAGCAAAACAGTAACATCTTATTTTGAGTCAATGACACACACACACACTAAACAATAGTAGTTTAAAATAAGTGAAGCACAAACAGCACAGTAAAATGTAAAGAGCAAAAAAATTAAATGATTTAAACTGAGTTATTGGATCATCCGATGCTCAGCATGTGTACAGGAGGACTGTTGATCTGGACATCCCTAGTATGAAGTGTGTGTGTGTGTGTGTGTGTGTGTGGTGCAGTAACAGTGTTCTGTTCTTTGTACAGAACAAGTGTGATCAGTATTGGCCCAGCAGAGGCACCGAGACCTACGGCCTCATGCAGGTCACATTACTGGACACTGTGGAGCTCGCAACCTACTGCGTCCGCACCTTCGCTCTCTTTAAGGTGAACACACACACAAATGTGTTCTTACTCTCTGTTGCTCTCTTATTTTATTTACTTCTTTTAAAATCAGTCCATTAGATTCAGGTGACGCCATGACTGGAAACTGACCTTTAGTCCAAGAATGTCCTGTTCTGAATGGGGAGTTTTCAGTTGATTTTGATTATTTTAATTCAAAATAAAAGTCCAGTCTGTTTCATTTCTGTGGAAAGACTTCAAATTCTGGAGGAAGAACCTCAGGAGGAACCTCAGAGCTCATCCTCCTCCGGTCGAGAAACTTAATAAAGAAATGAGCTGTACTGTCATACCTGCACAGATTAAATAATTTAATAAAAATACAGAATTAAAAAGTGTAAATTACTTGCTGTTTAAATAGAAGAGCTCAGTGTTTTCAGGCTGTGCTGTTGCTCCTGAGCAGAGCGGCAGCAGCGAGAGACGTGAGGTTCGGCAGTTCCAGTTCACCGCCTGGCCCGACCACGGTGTCCCCGAGCACCCAACTCCCTTCCTAGCCTTCCTTCGCAGGGTCAAAGCCTGCAACCCGCCAGACGCTGGGCCCATCACTGTCCACTGCAGGTACACCCGAAGACCTTCAGGCTTACCATTTATTTTTAAAACGCTTTAATCTGGACGTACATAACTGCATGTCAGTTGTCTTCACATTTAGAACTGAATTAATGAAAGCAATAACGGGACGTGCACTGGGTACTGACTTTAATTTGTGTTAAATCTTTCCCACGGTCCGGTCCTCACCTCTCCATCTCTGTGAGTCTGATCACCCAATCAGAAAGCAGAAATTTCTGATTTGTGAATGTTCTCTTCCTAGCGCCGGCGTAGGCCGCACTGGCTGCTTCATCGTGATCGACGCCATGCTGGAGCGCGTGAAGCAGGAGAAGACCATCGACGTCTATGGCCACGTGACCCTGATGCGCTCGCAGAGGAACTACATGGTGCAGACTGAGGACCAGTACGTCTTCATCTACGATGCCCTACTGGAGGCCGTCACCTGCGGAAACACAGAGGTTCCTGCTCGGAGTCTCTACACTTACATCCAGAGACTCACTCAGTCCGAACCGCCAGACAACATCAGCGGGATGGAGCAGGAGTTTAAAGTGAGGAACACATTCAACCCTCCACCTCTTTACATGTTCCAGCTCCGTTCTTCCATTGCTTTAACGTCTTGTTTGCAGTTTGTCTAATGTTTCACTCCCTTCCTAAATTATTGAAACCGCCCAAATATACAGTTCCTTGCAAAAGTATTCACACCGCCCCCCCGGTATTTTTCATGTTTTGTTGCCCCACAGCCTGGAATTAAAATGGATTGTTTTAGAGTTTGCACCATTTCATTTACAGAACATGCCTACAACTTTGAAGATTTTTTTTTTTTTTTTGTGATGCAAACAACAAATAGGACAAAATAACAAAAAAAATTCAGCGTGCATCACTGATCATCCCCCTTGTGTTGCTTTAGCAGTATGCTTCGGGTCATTGTCCTGCTGGAAGGTAAACCTCTGTCCAAGTCTCAAACCACAGGCAGACTGACACAGGTTTTGCTCAAGAATATCCCTGTATTTAGCACCATTCGTCTTTCCATCGACTCAGTTTCCCAGTCCCTGCTGTTGAAAAACGTACATTTACAGCATTTAGCAGACGCTCTTATCCAGAGCGACTTCACTTTCACTTTCTTTTTTTCCATGTCCTAATTACAGGGACAGTCCCCCTGGAACAATTTAGGGTTAAGGGTCTTGCTCAGGGACCCAGTGGTGGTAGTGCTTGAGGTGGGATTCAAACCTGGGACTTCTTGAGTCATAGGTCCATAGGCAAGTACCCTACCACTAGACTACCACCACCCTTACCACTTCTCCACAACATGATGCTGCCACCACCATGCTTCACTGTGGAGATGGTGTTCTTGGGGTGATGGGATGTGTTGGGTTATGCCAGACATAGCATTTTCCTTTGTGGCAGAAAAGTTCAATTTTAGTCTTATCTGACCAGATCACCTTCCTCCATACATTTGGGAAGTCGCCCACATGCCTTTTGGCAAACTCAAAACGTGCCTTCTTATTTTTAACGTTAAGTAGTGGCGTTTTTCTGGCCACTCTTCCATAAAGCCCAGCTCTGTGGAGTGTACGGCTTATTATAGTCCTATGGACAGATACCCCAGTCTCTGCTGTGGAACTCTGCAACTCCTTCAGGGTTACCTTTGGTCTCTGTGCTGCCTCTCTGATTAATGCTCTCCTTGCCCAGTCTTTGAGTTTTGGTGGGTGGCCCTCTCTTGGCAGGTTTTTGTGGTACCATGTTCATTCCATTTGAAGATGATGGATTTGATGGCGCTCTGGGGATTATCAAAGATTTTTATTTTTTTTTTTTATAACCCAACCCTGACAACAACTTTGTCCCTGACTTGTTTAAAGAGCTCCTAGGTCTTCATGGTGTGATGCCTCTTGCTTAGTGATATTGCAGACCTGGGGCCTTTCAGAAAAGGTGTTTTTATACAGATAGATCATGTGACACTTAGATTGCACACAGTTGGACTTCATTTCCCTAATTATGGGAATTTTGAAGGTAATTGGTTGCAAATGAACTTTTTAGGGGCTTCACATATATATGCACATGCCAATTTTCAGGGTTTTTTGTTTTTAATTATTATTTTTTATATATATTTTTCTCATTTCACTTCATCAACTTAGACTATTTTGTGCAGATCCATCACATAAAATAAGATTAAGAAACATTTAAATTACAGGTTGGAATGTAACAAAATAGGTAAAAAGCCAAGGGGGTAAATACTTTTGCAAGGCACTGTAGATCTAAATATGTTCAGTTAAATAAAAAACCTTCTGTATCTGGTCACCATTTTGTGTCTTCAGTGCCAAAACAACCTAAACTCACTGCTTCAATATATTTGGAGGGGAATGTATTATAGAAAAACTCTTATCTGTCACAAAATTCTCAAATAAGACACTAAATATGTCACTTTTTCCACCTATTTCCTGTGTTTCAGAGATTAGCCAATGCCAGAGCCCACAACTCCCGCTTTGTGAGTGCCAACCTGCCCTGCAACAAGTTCAAGAACAGGCTGGTGAACATCATGCCCTACGAGAGCACCCGTGTGAGTCTGCAGCCCATTCGGGGAGTGGAGGGCTCAGACTACGTCAACGCCAGCTTTATAGACGGGTACAGGTGTGTATGTGTGTGACTCTGAGAGAGAATAATCTGATATACACTGTCTAGTTCTCTTTGAGAGGAACTTTAACGTCAGTGGACATTGAAACATTGTCCTGCAGGCAGCAGCGGGCCTACATCGCGACACAGGGTCCGCTGGCTGAGACTGCGGAAGATTTCTGGAGGATGCTGTGGGAGCACAACTCCACTATCGTGGTGATGCTCACTAAACTCAGAGAGATGGGACGGGTAAGTTACACACACTCTATCACACAGCTGCCCCGTGTCCCATAAGTTGTACAACATGGAGAAACGTGTTTTCGCTTTTACAGGAGAAGTGCCACCAGTACTGGCCGTCAGAGAGGTCGGCTCGCTATCAGTACTTTGTTGTGGATCCCATGGCCGAGTACAACATGCCCCAGTACATCCTCCGAGAGTTTAAAGTGACGGATGCTCGAGTACGTCTCTCACTTTTTCTGTTTATATAAACAGAATATATAAATATATTCCTTCTATAGCAGCTTTCATACACTGCAGTATTTCATCACTTTAGAAAGCAGGAGCCAATCACAGGTAGCTTTAAAAAATGTCACACGAGTGTGAAATGAATTCAGTGAGTCACTGACCTCTTCTCCTAAAACACTCTGGATTGGCCTGTCCGTCTCCACAGTATCTCAGATTTCCATCTTACTCTGCCTTTGTGTCCTTAGGATGGCCAGTCCCGGACTGTTCGGCAGTTCCAGTTCACCGACTGGCCAGAGCAGGGGGTGCCAAAATCTGGAGAAGGCTTCATTGACTTCATCGGCCAAGTGCACAAAACAAAAGAGCAGTTTGGTCAAGATGGGCCAATCACAGTGCACTGCAGGTGAGCGGCTGTCCTGATTGGAGGAGAAGAGTGTTAATGACCAGAATCGGTTGCGCCGATTGTTGGTATACTTGATTAAACTGGTGTGTGCATGTGCGTGCGTGCGTGTGTGTTGCAGTGCCGGTGTTGGGAGGACAGGTGTGTTTATCACTCTGAGCATTGTTCTGGAGAGGATGCGTTACGAGGGAGTGGTCGACATCTTCCAAACTGTCAAAATGCTGCGAACACAGAGACCAGCCATGGTGCAGACTGAGGTAAACACCCTCACTCGGTTCTGGTGTTCTAGTATGTGTTTTGATCCAAGGCTCCTGGCTGCTTTTTATCAGACCTCATTCATGCTGATCATCAACAGTCAAGACTGGTTTACAAATAAACTGGGTTTCCTGTGTCCTCAGAAAGAGTTCCCCAAAAGAAAGTGCCATAATGAACTAATTCTAGATACAAACAGAACACAGGACAAAATGTAATAAAGATAAAATAAACAAAAATCCAGAGACAAAATTCTGAAAATGTGTGTAAAGTGTTCCAAAGTATTATGCAAAGTGTCAAAGATTAAATATTTTGTTTTTCAATTAAACTCATGGATGGTATTGTGTCTCAGGGCTCTTTGGATCACTGAAATCAATCTCGGACACCTGTGATAATTAGTTTGCCAGGTGAGCCCAATTAAAGGAAATCCTACTGAAGAAGGACGTTCCACATTATTAAGCAGACCACCATTTTCAAGCAAAATTGGAAAGTGTGAAATAGGTGAATGCCTTGGACAAGGTATCAAAACCATAGATATTTCATGAAAACTTAACCATGATCATCCTACTGTTAAGAGATTTGTGGCTAAGTCAGAGCACACAGGGGTTCGTGCAGATAAAGGCACAATGAGGAAGGTTTCTGCCAGACAAATACATCGGATTAAGAGAGCAGCTGCTAAAATGCCATTACAAAGCAGCAAACAGTTATTTGAAGCTGCTGGTGCCTCTGGACTCCTGCGAACGTCAAGGTGTAGGATCCTCCAGAGACTTGTAGTTATGCATAAACCTTCTATTCAGCCACCCCTAAGCAGAAACTGCTGCAGTGAAACCAGAACTACATAAAGACTCTTTTTCAAACAGTCTTGTTCACTGATGAGGGCCGTGCAACCCTGGATGGTCCAGATGGATGGAATGGTGGATAGTTGGTGGACGGCCACCATGTCTCAACAAGGCTGCAACGTCAGCAAGGAGGTGGCGGAGTCATGTTTTGGGCCGGAATAATGGGGAGAGAGCAGGTCGGCCCCTTTAGGGTCCCTGAAGGTGTCACGTAGGTTTTTGTCATTTCACCCATATACACAGTACATAGTGAAACAAACTGACGTTCCTCCAGGAACCTGGTGCTACACATAAGACGACATCAGACAGGACACAAGACAAGGCACACAAGTGCAGACAACAACAGATAGTGCAGTACATTAATTCTTCAGAGAGCAGCAGTGTTACGGAACAAAGCAGCACAAGTTGTTGGCAGTGTGATAGAGCAGCAATGTTATGGTTAAAGTGTGGAGTGCAAAAAAATTAAAACAAATATAAGTAATAAGAGGCAGTAAGGTGGTACATGTACATGAATCTGCATTAGTACATGGCAGGAGGAGAAAAAGTTCTAGTGAGGGCAGAGAGCAGGTTATTGTGAAGACATTAGTAGTTTAGAAGTCTGATTGCCAGGGTGAAGAAATTGTTTCCCATCCTGGTATCTGATGAAAGACCCTGGAGTGGCCGCTGCATCTTACCGCGCCGCCATCTTGGATCAGATCAAATGACATCAGATCATTTTGAAATTGGATCAGATGAAAATGACCTCTGAAAAGTATGTGGAGTTTCTGACTGACCACTTTCTTCCATGGTACAAAAAGAAGAACTGTGCTTTCCTTAACAAAATCATCCTCATGCATGACAATTCACCATCTCATGCTGCAAGGAATACCTCTTCATCATTGGCTGCTATCGGCAAAAAAGGAGAGAAACTCATGGTGTGGCCCCCATCCTCCCCTGACCTCATTCCTATTGAGAACCTTTGGAGCATCCTCAAGCAAAAGATCTATGAGGGTGGGAGGCATTTTGCATCCTAACAGCAGCTCTGGGAGGCTATTCTTACATCCGGCAAAGAAATTCAAGCAGAAACTCTCCAATAACTCAATGGATACAAGAACTGAGTGGCGGTGGTCTAGTGGTAGGGTGCTTGCCTAGGGACCTATGGCACAAGAGGTCCCAGGTTCAAATCCCACCTCTGGCACTACCACCACTGGGTTCCTGAGCAAGACCTTTAACCCTGAATTGCTCCAGGCTGTCCCTGAAATTAGGACATGGAAGTTGCTCTGGATAAGAGGGTCTGCTAAATGCCGCAAATGTAAATTGTGAAGCTGCTATCAAATAAGGGGTTCTATATTAATATGTAACTTGTTAAGATATTTTTGATTGAAATAGCTTTTGATTTCAGTAAATATGACCTCCTAATGCTGCAAATTCAGCCAATGTCCATTTTCAGTTCTTTACAACCTATAAAATGTTTTGAAACTCTGTTTCAAACTCTCTGTGTGTAATAATTTTGAACAGTGCATTTTAAGTTAAGTTTTATTTTTGAAAAACAATGTTCTCATTGGGAGGTTTGAAAAGTATGCTGACTGTCACTTGCATGGACTATTTAGGAAAATCAGAGAGAAATATCATTTGCATAATAATTTGGAATGTGGTATAGAATTGTAACTACCAGAAATAAAGCTGAAATGTAACCAGAGAAGGACAGATATTTTTATAAATGGATGGATGGATGGATGGCTAGACAGACAACCAGCCATCTTTCCAAATGAACATTTAACAAAAGTTCCTTTTCAGTGCAGCCTTAAAATGTCCATCGTGCCCTCAGTGATCAGACTGAGACATCACTATTGCTTGTTCTCCTCACCGCCTGTCTTGTTTGTTTTTGTCTTCTGCAGGAGCAGTACCAGTTTTGCTACCGTGCAGCACTGGAGTACCTGGGCAGTTTTGATCACTATGCAACATAAGCTTTTCTCTTCCTCTGGACCAGCAGGCCATTTCCTCCAAAACCTCCTGTAATCACCACTGTCTCCCCGTGCCGCTGTCTTTACACTGTCTGGATACTGTCTGCATTCCTGGCTCAACAGCACTTGGTTTAGAGCTGAGCCCAAGGTGAACTTTCACCTTCACCCTGAGAGTCACAGCGAGCAATGGTGCTCAGTTAGAGCTTCTTGGAAGGAATGCAGGGTTCGTTTCTGAACAGACACTGTGGACAAAGCACCCAGGAGACAAGTGGTCAGACAAATGGGAAACAGACTTTTTGAACACACTTTTAAAACCTGTTTTAACAAAACGTAAGTGTTTTTGAATGAATTTTGCCACCGATGTGTCACCAGTTGTAAAGTGGACGCCACTAAGTCACTTGTATCTGTAAGCGAGGAAGGATTAGGACTAATACCTAATCGGGGAAAAACCTGGGCTCGATCTTCTCGTTCAGCCTACGGAGCACATTATACACATTTAGAATTAAATAAATATATACATTTCTAGACAAAGGGAGGGTCCGTGAGTTAGCTGTGCAATACTGAGTGAGTGAACTGTAACAGAGGGCACTCAGACTGGTTAATCTACTGTAATTATATTGTCTGTTGAGTCCTATTCGGCTGAATATAAAAAAATATAAGTGTGTGTGTGTATATATATATATATATATATATATATATATATATATATATATATATATATATATATATATATATATATATATGCGCACTATTCATGAATATCTTATATGGATATGAATATATCTCACTTAGTTTTTCCTTTTGAGTGGTTTTAAACTATGAAATGTTGAATGGGGCACCGACTTGTGCACAAATGATCAAAGCATCCACAATTTTTTTTGCTACACTTTACCAAAACGGAGACACTATGTTTTGAAGTTCACCTTATAAAAAACAAAGTTCTATTGGTGACATGTTCCGTAACACAAATGATCGTTCAACTGTAGTAGTGCCTTATCATAGTTTTCGATTTTAAAACCTACGTTTTCATTTTAGACGACACGACGACTCTAATAAACCTGATGGAACGTGAGCCACAGGAAGGTTTAATACGACAAGCATAACTAGTACCACGCTCAGTTTTCCTTTATTTTACAAAGCCATACTGATCAACCCAAATCTTTTATGCTGCCAAGGCCTTTAGGAATCACTGCTTACGGAGTAGAGTCGTGCACATTTTTGGGGGTATTTTCATGAACTGACACTTTAACAAAAAAACATGGCAGAAAGTGATTTCTGTCTCCTTCCATAGAGACACGGAAGCATTCTTACATTCATCAAAAGCAAGTTAGTAGACGCTGCCCAAAACCTTTTTTGGGGGGGGAATCCTGTATTTTTGCCTTTCGGGAAGTGCGCAATGTCAGAAATACAGTGAGGCGCTGCTACATGTTCACTCTGAGCATTTTCACATCAGGCGTTGAAATCGATTCCCACTCTGCACTATAGAGGCATGTTTATTTATTTTTTGTTTGTTTGGTTTTTTTTTCCAGTTGCTTTTTTTTATGAAACTGTTGACCGTCCGAGTGTGTAACACTTTAAGATTGTGTCGATTCCGCTAGTCTTGGTGGCAAAATCAGGGTTGGGGCGCTCCAGGAATCCGGTAAAGAAATGTGAAAATGCTCCAAGTGTCTGTTCTGGACGCTGTCCGCATTAGAGAAGGGCCTCTTTGGCGATTTTTGGAAAGGACCGCACTCTTGTTCTATGCACTAACCCTTCTTAATTCTTCAGCACGGAATGTTCCAGATGCCGTCTGAGAAGAATATCACCATATTGCTCACAGTGTGTGCATGTTACGATATAAAATCTTTTGGTGTCAAAGATTAAAGAGAATATACACTTGTAGTGTTAGCGTTAGGTGTTTTACAGAAGACAGGATGGCGTGGACGCAGTTCTCTCTCCCGTCCTCAGTCAGGGAGGTGGTGGACTTAACGAGAGGACTTCTCAAGGAAACCACCATATTTTCGCCCCAGGAGCCAAAGGTTTGGTTGATTTCGTTCACGTGTTCTGTTCGGCTCCCCTGCAGCGTCTGACATCATTGTCCTCTCTCGCGCTTAGTTCCTTCTGCGTTCCTTTGTTTTCTCCATATCTCAGCAGCTGAAATAATCTTTTCTTTCTCATGATCCGGGGCCTGAATTGCAAAAACCTCAAGCGTCTACTTTTGAAATTAGCCAAACATCTTGGCAGGCGTTGCCGCGGTCCATCGTGCAGGTTTGCCTTCACACCGCGCGACAGTGACCAAATCTATTCATTTTTGTCGCCATTTAATCAGACTTTGACGAGTTTCTGCGATTCAGCTGTCGGTCAACGTGAACACAAGTGAGGCCTGTCGATGATCATTTACCTCTGATTTTGTAGTAAATGTAAATAAATATTAGAGAATTAATCTTATGCTTTTTTTATTTTCCTACTTTTGTTGTGGGGACAGAGTGATGTGAGAATACAGGGGTATTCGTGGATTTATTTGTTACAAATAAACTGTAAGAAACGTGGAAACAATCTGTCTGTTCTTTCTTTACACTTATTAATTCGTAGGAATGGACTGATAGAAGTGTGGGCCTGTCCCACATGTTTATAAAAAAGTAGAAACTGGGACAGAATCCAGCTGGAAATTCAACATTTCTGTAGGTAAATGTGCAGGTAAATAGTAAAACAAGTGTTGCTGCTTTAACACACAGTTCAACATCTGTACACGTCTGATACGCTTAACTGTGTGTCTGTATGGCTGAGTCAGAGGGTCAACTTTCACATTTTAATTATAAATAAAGTTCATCTACCCAAGCTCTACGTTACCTAACCTCCTTACCAAAGGAGAAGAAGAAGAAGAGGAGGAAGTGGAGGAGAGTGGAAGTGAGGGTAGGAACTTTGAATGTTGGCAGCATGACTGGTAAAGGTAGAGAATTAGCTGATATGATGGAGCGAAGTGAACAACAGTATGGTTTCATGCTGAGAAAGCTCTACAGATGCAGTGTTTTCTCTGAGGGTGTCAATGCAGAAGTACAGAGAAGGTCAGAAGGAGTTGCATTGTGTCTTTGTGGACTTGGAGAAAGCATATGACAGGGTGTCTAGAAAGGAGTTGTGGTTTTGTATGAGGAAGGTGTTACAGAGAAGTATGTGAGAGGATATGTATGAGGGCAGTGTGACAGTGGTGAAATCTGCAGTAGGAGTGACTGATTCTTGATGTAATCCTACCTCTACTTCAAATGCATCAATGCTAAGGCCTTTCTTGTTTGCAATAATAATGGACAGGTTGACGGACGAGGTTAGACAGGAGTCTCTGTGGACAATGATCTTTGCAGATGATATTGTGATCTGTAGCAAGAAAGTACAGGAATTGGTGGAGTAGATGACCTAGAACGATTTCACCTATTGTTAAGTTCCTATGTTAGGCTTTATTTCATGTCCCTGTTTGAGTTAACTGGTGTAACTGAACTCAGGAAGTCCAGCCAAGTAAGATGTAGTTGTTTGAACATGGTCAAGATTGACCTTTGTGGTTAGTGTGAGGTGTGTTTGATATGCCAACTCCACCAGTCAGGATCATGAACAGCACCTCCAGCTCTATCACACTGAACATAGGGGCCCCTCTGGGCTGCCTTCTCTGCCCTCTGATGTTTATACTGATGGCATACAACTGATCACCTATGCAAAGTTCCAACCACATCATTAAATTCGTTGATGATGCCTCTGTGCTGGGTTTGATCAGTGAATGAAGCAGCCTATAGAGGTACAACAGCTCATCAACTGATGCAGAACCAACAACCTGTCTAAATGTTGACAAAACTAAAGGAATGGTTGTTGACTTCAGTAGGTCACATGATGACCACTCTCCTCTAAGCATCTTCCACAGTAAAGTCCTTGGTGTTGACGTCCCAGAGAACATATACACATGGATCCTCAGCTCCATTAATAATAAAATCAATCAGCTACTCAACTGAGTACAGAACACCCCTCACCACTGATACCAAGACATTTACATTTATCAGTAGAAGCTGTTCTCCAGGGTGACTTCTATCTCCTAACTACAGGGACAACCAAAAGGTGGTAGTGTTGGAAGTGGGATTTAGAACCTGCCACCTCTTGGTCCAAAAGCAGGCATCCCACTAGCCCACCCCTACTGGAGAGCACACATTTCCTAATTCAATCCTGGGTCTTGGAGACCCTCAGCTCTGGTCACAATCTGATCCGATCTCAAATGTGCAATGTTCACAGTGACGGTCAAGGGTCCATTTTGTACAATCAGCTGCCCTTGTCCATGTCTGGGTTTGTCCCAAAATTATACCTTCCTGGTTAAGGACTGCTCAGTGTGTTGGCAACTTATGGTACTGAAGGAACTTACTGCTCCAGGGGGACTGTCCCTGTAGTTAGGACATGGAAGTTGCTCTGGAAAAGAGCATCTGCTAAATGTAAAGTGACTATTCCTGTGATTGTGAACCACAACCAAATTTTACCCACACACACACACACACACACACACACACACCATGCAGCAGGGGGCAGCTATTGAAAGTGCCTGGGGAGCAGTGACAGGGATCGTACCTTGCCTAAGGGTACCTCAGGACAACCTACTGGTAAGGGATTTGAACTTACCATCTTCAGACCCTGGGGCCAACTGCCTAACCACTAGGCCACTGTTGCCCCTGTAATACCTGGTCCACACACTGGGGTCAGTAGGGAGTAAATCAGGTTCAAATTTTAGCACAAAATAATCTCACAGACCAGAAGACTAAACATGATGACCTTCTTCCACCAGAAGCTCCATTTCAAGCTTTACAAATACATTTTACTCAAATGTCTCCTCTTGGTCCTCCCTGTAGGACAACCAACACATACATTTAAGCCTGGTGATCAGGCACTAATGAAACATCCTTCAATCTGAGGAAAGTAGGAGACCGACTGTATGGACCACCCTGTCCTGGAGACTGGAGGTTTTCTTGTCCCTGCAGGTAGTAGAATCTAAACTTTTCCAGTGTTTCTGCTGTAAAGGATATGATTCCTTGTCAAACTGAAAAGCCCTCAGCTGGATTACTTTGGATAAACATGGCTGAAAAATGCCCAGGTTATACTAACACCTGTAATACCTTCTCCACACACTCTGTGTCAGTAGAACGCTCAGAAAACTCAGGTGAGCAATATGTTACCTGTTTGGATTTTACCTGCTCTTTTGAAGTCTCGTTTTGGGAAAACAGTGTTTTCAGCCCAGTGTGAGTACAGAGCTGTTGTAGGATTGGACTATGTGGACTAAAGACATTACTGGGTGGACATTGTCTTCATGGTGTTTATGGTGAAGTCAGAGGGTCAAAGTCTGTGTTGATGTTCTGTGGTCCATAAAATTACTGTGTTGTTTTAGAAAAGGCTGTTCATCTTCTTGCTCTGCTACTAACACTATGATTTGGATGGAACTTCAACCACTGTGGTGGACAGGAGACGGTTGTGGAGTCAGAACCCAGGTTAGATAAGTTCCTCCTCATTTTCCCAACTGTTACTAGTGGAAGCTCAAATTCACTGCCCGTTCAAAAAAAAAAGTCCCACTCTAATATTTGGTTGGACCCCTTCAGCTTTGATTATGGGACATTTTTGTTGTGGCATCATTTCTCCAAGATATTGTAGACATGGTGGGAGAGTCAGACTGCTGTGCAAATTCTTCTCCAGGACATCCCAAAGATTCTCAATTGGGTGAAGGTCTGGACTCTGTGGTGGCCAATCCATGTGTGAAGATGATGTCTCTGCTCCCTGCAGCACTCTCTCACAATATGAGCTGATGAATCCTGAAATTGTCATCTTGGAATCTGCTGTGTCATCAGAGAAGAAGAACTTCACTGATGGAATCACCTGCTCATTCAGTATATTCAGGTGGTCAGCTGACCCAATTCTTTGGGCTCATAACATTGCTGAACCGAGACCTGACCAACTTCATACTGTGTGTGTGGAGATGTTCTTAGTGTCATTATTGAACAGCCCTGAGTTCTGCTGCTGTTTTGTTATGATTTGATTTCTCCAAATGTTTGTGACTGCCGATCACGCTCATTCAGGACCACATTTTTTCTGTGAAGATGGTTTTTCACGCGTGTGGCGGGTGGCAGTGTACCATCAAAATGACACAACATTATAAAGTTAAACAGTAATTTCTGATACAAAATTCAAAAGGTGCCAGAAATTCATGAAGAGAACAAACCTGATCAGAAGATTTCACCTCTGTCCATCCATGATCAGTCCTGATGCTGTTGATGATCCAAAATCCCAAATTTGAACAATCTGGAAGCAGTTTGCAACTGATTTGTCATGGTGACATAAATCTGATCTATCATTACTGAGAATTGTCTGTATGGGTTGGGTTGAACTAGACTGAGCCTAAGTAAGAAGTCCTGCTTGGTGAGACAGGCCTGGTTTGACCTTTTGGACAATCAATCTGATCACTCTGTCTAACTGGGTTCCTTCCTGTCTGGGGAAAAATAAGTCAGTTAATGAGGTGTCTGTGGTCTTGTACCACTTTCCACACTTCTAGTCCTTGTGTTGGGCTGAAGAGTGTTGCTGTGTAATGTGTGCAGAATCTTGGGACTGTCCTGCACTGTGATGTCCATCAGTAGAGATGTGTTTGATCTTTCTGCATGTTTGTTCATTTGGAGCGTGTTTGAAACAGTCTTTTTTTTTCAGGACGAGGTCACCTGTGAAGCGTTTCTGTCTTCACTGTATATGATGATCATCCACAGGTTCTCTGTTCTACATCATGTGTGTGTAAAAGTGGAGGAACATGTGGATCTTCAGGGCTGGAATATCCTGCACTGTTTGATCTTCATCAGTAGAGACAGCTTTCATTACATTTACCTTTACATTTCAGGACTTCCAGGAGTTGGAACCTTTCTTTGTGTTGACATTATTATTAATGCTTTTTCTTGTTTCAGGATCCCTTCAGAATGTGACTGTGTGTGGATTATCTAATCTTCTCGTGTGTAAAAGAGGAAATTGATTAAACACAGTGTGATGAATGTTACAGTTAGTCTTGGGTTAGTCCAGACAGTTAGTCTTGGGTTTCTCCTGAAATATGTTTCTTTAAAAGAGTGTAAAGTGGAAGGTAAACTCAGCCTTGCTGGTGTGCTTGAGCTGATCCACTGAGAGGCTCTTTTAGTGAACATGTCCACTCACTGGGCCTCTTCTCATGCTGTCCTCCATGGGCGTCTCTCAAGAAAATAATCCAATTCATCTTTTCATTAATTCATCATCATCATTTGCATATTAATCAAGCACTGACCAATCAGATGGAAACAAACTTGATGAGCCTTTAAAAACCTTGAGATGTGACTAGTGTTCTCCATGATGGTGATTTTGAAAAAAATATGTAAAATAAGCGTTTCTCCACCACGGACGAGAACACTATCTCCCCACTATAAGTGCAATCAGTGTGTGAAAAACAATTGCAATGATTGTATTATCCATTACAGGCCCCATGACTGCAAGGCCCACCACACGTGTGCGGAGGCCCCATGGCCCGCCCCCCGCGTGTCTAGGCCCAGGGCCTGGCCGGCCGGCCGCGCGTGCAGAGGCCCCATGGCCCGCCCCACGCGTGTCTAGGCCCAGGGCCTGGACGGCCCGCCGCGCGTGTGCGGAGGACCTATGGCCCGATGCCGTGGAGGGATTCATCACAGGCAATAGCTGTGCAGGCAATTTCATCACAAACATGATCAGCAATCATAAAGTGATGAACAGCCTAAATCTCTCCATGTGCAAGGGCTGGCTTTCAAAAGTGACACTGAAAATAGACTCCATTTGGCCAGATTTAACTTGAGTCTAAATTCATACAAAGACACTGTGTTGTAATCCCAACCAATGTTCAGGGACACGCTCACACTAATATTACTTTCTCATGCAAAGCTAATGCACATCACATCTGAAAGTGAAAGTGACTATTCGCCCAGTATGAAGCGAAGCACAGCACAGCAAACTGTGAACCACAACAAAATGTGCTCTTTTAACCTAAACACCACATTCAGCAGGGGGCAGCTATGTTCAGGGGCACCTTGGGGATTAGTGACAAGGATTTGCACCTTTCTCAAGGTTGCCTCCCTGCACACTAGGCCACCACTGCTCTTTTTTGGAATCAATAAAAGAAAGAAGCACAAATATTTTTTTTTTTTTATTGATGATTCTACTTCCTTGTGCTACACACTGGATTGAGCTGAATTTCCAGTTTTCTAATCGAACAACAGACAGGACACAATGAGACAGACTGAACCATGTGCTAAACTGTTGGGACATCAGGTCTTACTATTGAGTGACCAAGCTTCACGGGACCTTTGTCTGACCATTAAGGGGTGTTCCAGGGAATCAGACTGATGTCTTAGTTTCTGTTTGAGCTGTTCTGTTTTTAACTTCAGTAAAACAGGTATCAAATCTAGACGTCAGACCACAGGACGTCCAGAAAAGATAAGCTCATCATTACGTCCTTTTCAGTACAACAGGACTGCTTTTTCATTGGTTTTCAGGCTGACACCAACTAGACGTACATGACCAACATCACTGGAGCTTTTCTCTGATTAACTGTAGTGTTTTCAGGCTGTTCCTATCATGGCTGTAGCTCCACTGTATGAAACACAACAGCCACTCCCCAAACCTTCTCATTTCTTGAAGGTTTTTCTAAACCACCTACAGATTTTTCTGGACTGCTTGTCATGTGCTCAACTACTGAAATCCACTCAGTGACCATTTCTCACCACTGTGGTGCAGCCCTGGACTAAACTGTTATACACCAGGAACACCAAACTTTTATCTGAATTGAAAAGAGAGAGCTGACACTCATTTTCAAAGTGAAATGAATCTGCGTTAAACTTTTATCCAAACATAAACATTGTCAAAAGCAAAGCTACTACAATGGCTTCACAGGAACGTTCAGATTGTGCAATCCAATAGCAAGGCGTTGCTTCGAGAACAGAACATCTAGGAGGACCCAACTCAGCCAGAAAGCATCAAGAAGGTCAGCAGAGTGCACAAATGTATGAAAACTGCTTTCAGAACATTCGACTTGGCGTTGATCCACACAATTAGATGATGATTCAGCGTGTTCCAGGCTGTGGTCTCACATTTTATTACCCTGAGTGTGAAGACTGAAAAGAAAAAGTACTCATGCTGTGCTGAGAAATCCAGGGAAATGGACTGTGGGTCTGGAAGCTGCAAAGTAAAGTGCTTCTCAACTTGTTGATCGTCTCAGGTCAGTTAAACTAAAACCATATGGAAAGAAAGTTATTTTAGACAGTTTTTTTTTTTTCTCTTAGTGTTCTAAACATAATGCTGCTGAAAATCTAGAATGCTATAGTAGGTTTATGTTACAGAGACTACTATTAGTGTGAAGATATTTCCCAAAAATCAATGTAGGACTGGAACATTGCTTTGGTACAAACTCCTACTGAAACAACCCAAATTCAACATTCATGCCCAATCTCTAATCACAAATGTAGTGGGAGTAAAAGCAGGGCTTTCATAGTTGACCTCCTTGAAGAAAATACCATCCCTATCACTGCTTTGCAGACACAGGACATAGCTGCCCACAGTACTTAGGTGAAAGAGTATGATGAAAACCTCCATAATGGGTGGATGTGGGATCTCAGGGGGTTGTGTGGACCATAGTAGATAATACAGCTATCACAATATTCTTTTTAAATGACAGCTTGGTTTTTGCACACTGCATGGACTTATAGTGGGCACATTCTCATTCGTGGTGAGAAATGCTTATTATATAGTTTTCTATTCACCATCATGAGAACACTAGTCACATCTGGTTTGAAGGTTCATATCAATTTGCTTACTTCAGCTTGCGTGGTGCTTGATTAATATGCTAATGAGCACTTTAACTTTGTTGGATGAATTTATTGAGAGAGGCCCATTTTTGTGGATTCTCCCTTTTCAAACATTAGTAAGGTCAGTAGAGACTTTAATGACTGGGGGACTCACAGCAGAGGGGAGAAGAGTCCCAGTGAGTGGACAAGTTCACTAAAAGAACCTCTTAGTGAATCAGCTCAAGCACAGCAACAAGAATGAGTTTACCTTCCACTTTACAACTTTTTAAAGAAACACATTTCAGGAGAAACCCAAGACTAACAGAGTCTGCTCTTGGTTCTGGATGTTCTCTGTGTTCTGAAGTGCTTAGTGTTGCTTAGATGATCTGTTTCTGAATGATGAGTGTCTGGAAACAGAGATATCTTCCATTATTACTGTTTCAGCAGAACATCTAACACATCAACACTGGAAGTGTTTACAACACACTGTGTTTAATCAATTTCTCCTTTACACACAAGAAGAAGAGAAGATTAGATGATCCACACACAGTCACATTCTGAAGGGAAACAAATCAAAGCTAATCAAAGCTAAGGGCATCCAACCAAATATTAGAGTGGGATTTTTTTTTGTACGGGCAGTGAACTTGAGCTTCCTCTAGTAAACAGTTGGGATTGGCGAGAGGTCCTTATTCAGCCTGGGTTCTGACTCACAACCTTCTCCTGTCCACCACAGTGATTGAAGTTCCATCCAAATAACGGTGTCAGCAGAGCAAGATGATGATCTGAGTTTTCTAAAACAACACATTTACAGCATTTAGCAGATGCTCATATCCAGAGTGATTTACATGTCCTAATTACAGGGATTAACTCAGGGTTAAGGGGCTTGCTGGTAGTGTTAGAGGTGGGATTTGAACCTAGGACCTCTTGAGCCATAGATCAATAGACAAATACCCTACCCGTAGACCACCATCATCCAGTAAACGACACAGATATTCGATCTGACTTGATAAGGTCCCCACTTCTTTTCATAACAAGTAAGTGTGACTGACTTCACAGACCTTCTCCTCCACCATTGAATAACCACAGCACTATCCAAATCACAGTGCTACTTCTTCATACTAAGTGTGACTGACTTCACGACCTTCTCCTCTCCACCACAATAACCACAGCACTATCCAAATCACAGTGTTAGTAGCAGAACCAAAACTAGAACCAGTTGCTCTTTTCTACATCACAGTAAAACTTTGGACCACAGAACTTCATCTCAGCACAGACTTTTATCCTCTGACTCCACCATAAACACCATTAGGACAATGTGAAAAAGTGAAAGTGACAACCCTTGTCATTGCAAGGTCAAAGCACAGCAGACAATGAACCACATCAACATTGGACCTCTGCACACTCAAACATCAGGCAGTAAGGGTTATTAAAAGCTACCAGCAGTGATAGGACAGCACCTGCTCAAAGGCACCAGGGCAACCTATTGGGAAGGGGTTTGAAGCCCCAATGTGCAAGGGCTGGCTTTCAAAAGTGACACTGAAAATAGACTCCATTTGGCCAGGATTTAACTTGAGTCTACATTCATACAAAGACACTGTTGTAATCCTACCAATGTTCAGGGACACGTCTTCACACTAATGGTTACTTTCCTTCATGCAAAGCTAATGCACATCACATCTGAAAGTGAAAGTGACTATTCGCCCAGTATGAAGCGAAGCACAGCACAGCAAACTGTGAACCACAACAAAATGTGCTCTTTTAACCTAAACACCACATTCAGCAGGGGGCAGCTATGTCTAGCACCTGGGGATTAGTGACAAGGACGGTACCTTTCTCAAGGTTGCCTCCCTGCACACTAGGCCACCACTGCTCTTTTTGGAATCAATAAAAGAAAAGAAGCACAAATATTTTATTGGATGTGATCTCTACTCTCTGTGCTACACACTGGATTGAGCTGAATTTCCAGTTTTCTAATCGAACAACAGACAGGACACAATGAGACAGACTGAACCATGTGCTAAACTGTTGGGACATCAGGTCTACTATTGAGTGACCAAGCTCTCACGTGGACCTGTCTGACCATTACATAAGTGTTCCAGGGAATCAGACTGATGTCTTAGTTTCTGTTTGAGCTGTTCTGTTTTTAACTTCAGTAAAACAGGTATCAAATCTAGACGTCAGACCACAGGACGTCCAGAAAAGATAAGCTCATCATTACGTCCTTTTCAGTACAACAGGACTGCTTTTTCATTGGTTTTCAGGCTGACACCAACTAGACGTACATGACCAACATCACTGGAGCTTTTCTCTGATTAACTGTAGTGTTTTCAGGCTGTTCCTATCATGGCTGTAGCTCCACTGTAAGGAAACACATCAGCCACTCCTCAAACCTTCTCATTTCTTAGCGTTTTTCTAACCACCTACAGATTTTTTTCTGAATGCTTGTCATGCTCAACTACTGAAATCCACTCAGACCATTTTCACCACTGTGGTGCAGCCCTGGACTAAACTGTTACACACCAGGAACACCAAACTTTTATCTGAATTGAAAAGAGAGAGCTGACACTCATTTTCAAAGTGAAATGAATCTGCGTTAAACTTTTATCCAAACACATAAACATTGTCAAAAGCAAAGCTACTACAATGGCTTCACAGGAACGTTCAGATTGTGCAATCCAATAGCAAGTGCTGTTTCTGGTGAACAGGAACATCTAGGAGGACCCAACTCAGCCAGAAAGCATCAAGAAGGTCAGCAGAGTGCACAAATGTATGAAAACTGCTTTCAGAACATTCGACTTAAGTGTTGATCCACAGCCAATTAGATGATGATTCATCGTGTTCCAGGCTGTGGTCTCACATTTTATTACCCTGAGTGTGAAGACTGAAAAGAAAGTACTCATAAGCAGCTGAGAAATCCAGGAATGGACTGTGGTCTGAAGCTGCAAAGTAAAGTGCTTCAACTTGTTGATCGTCCTTGTGGTCAGTTAAACTAAAACCATATGGAAAGAAAGTTATTTTAGACAGTTTTTTTTTTTTCTCTTAGTGTTCTAAACATAATGCTGGTGAAAATCTAGAACTGCTATGGTAGGTTTATGTTACAGAGACCTACTATTAGTGTGAAGATATTTCCCAAAAATCAATGTAGGACTGGAACATTGCTTTGGTACAAACTCCTACTGAAACAACCCAAATTCAACATTCATGCCCAATCTCTAATCACAAATAAGGGGAGGCGCAGGGTCATAGTTGACCTCCTTGAAGAAAATACCATCCCTATCACTGCTGTGCAGACACAGGACATAGCTGCCCACAGTACTTAGGTGAAAGAGTATGATGAAAACCTCCATAATGGGTGGATGTGGGATCTCAGGGGGTTGTGTGGACTATAGTAGATAATACAGCTATCACAATATTCTTTTTAAATGACAGCTTGGTTTTTGCACACTGCATGGACTTATAGTGGGGAGCTAGCATTCTCATCTGTGGTGGAGAAATGCTTATTATATAGTTTTCCTATTCACCATCATGGAGAACACTAGTCACATCTGGTTTTTAAAGGTTCATCGAATTTGCTTACTTCAGCTTGCGTGGTGCTTGATTAATATGCTAATGAGCACTTTAACTTTGTTGGATGAATTTATTGGAGAGAGCCTATTTTGTGGATTCTCTCAAACATTAATAGTAAGGTCAGTAGAGACTTTAATGACTGGGGGGACTCAGAGGAGAAGAGTCCCAGTGAGTGGACAAGTTTACTAAAAAGAACCCTTCTTAGGTGAATCAGCCTGGCACAGCAACAAGAATGAGTTTACTCTTTCCACTTACACTCTTTAAAAGAAACACATTTCAGGAGAAACCCAAGACTAACAGAGTCTGCTCTTGGTTCTGGATGTTCTCTGTGTTCTGAAGTGCTGAAGCTGCTTAGATGATCTGCTTCTCTGGAATGATGCAGTGTCTGAAACAGATAATCTCCTCCATTATTACTGTTTCAGCAGAACATTCAACACATCAACACTGAAGTGCTTACAACACACTGTGTTTAATCAATTTCCTCTTTTACACACAAGAAGAAGAGAAGATTAGATGATCCACACACAGTCACATTCTGAAGGGAAACAAATCAAAGCTAATCAAAGCTAAGGTCATCCAACCAAATATTAGAGTGGGATTTTTTTTTGTACGGGCAGTGAACTTGAGCTTCCTCTAGTAACAGTTAGATTAAGGAGGAGGACCTTATCAGCCTGGGTTCTGACTCCACAACCTTCTCCTGTCCACCACAGTGATTGAAGTTCCATCCAAATAACGGTGTCAGCAGAGCAAGATGATGATCTGAGTTTTCTAAAACAACACATTTAGTTATGCATTTTAGTGATGCTCATATCCAGAGTGATTTACATGTCCTAATTACAGGGATTAACTCAGGGTTAAGGGTCTTGCTGGTAGTGTTAGAGGTGGGATTTGAACCTGGGACCTCTTGAGCCATAGATCAATAGACAAATACCCTACCCGTAGACCACCATCACCCCAGTAAATTTGATGATATTTGATCTGACTTGATAAGGTCCTACTTCTTCATACTAAGTGTGACTGACTTCACGACCTTCTCCTCTCCACCACACTAACCACAGCACTATCCAAATCACAGTGCTACTTCTTCATACTAAGTGTGACTGACTTCACGACCTTCTCCTCTCCACCAATAATACCACAGCACTATTCAAATTGTATGTTAGTAGTAAGAACCAAACTAGAACCAGTTGCTCTTTTCACATCACAAAACTTTGACCACAGAACTTCATCTCCAGCATGACTTCATCCTCTGACTCACCATAAACACCATTAGACAATGTGAAAAAGGAAAGTGACAACCCTTGTCATTGCAAGGTCAAAAGCACAAAAGGCAGACAATGAAATCATTATCATCATTGACCTCTGCACACTCAAACAAGGCAGCAGCAAGGCTATTGCGCCTCTGGGAGCAGTGGGATGGGGACGGCACCTTGCTCTCAAGGGTACCTCAGGGCAACCTATTGGGAAGGGGTTTGAAGCCCCAATCCTCCGATCATGTGGCCAACACCCTAACCACTAGGCCACCGCTGCCCATGTCCACCCACTAATGTCTTTAGTCTACACAATACAAGACTGTTGCTGTAGGATTGTACTCATACTATGCTGAAAACACTGCTTTCCCCAACACAAGACTTCAAAAGAGCAGGTCAAATGCAAACAGGTAACATATTAACAGAGTAGAAGAAAACTCAGGTGAGCAATAAGTCAAGTAGGATTTTATTGTCATTTCAGCCATATACACAGTACACAGTGAAACGAAATAACGTTCCTCCAGGACCCTGGTGCTACACACAAGACAAGACACAAGACACAAGACAACATAAGACACAAAACGGGGCAACAAGTGCAGACAAGACAGACAACAACAGACGGCACGACAGACAGTACATTCATCCGTAGAGGGCCGCAGTGCTGTGGTACAAGGCAGCCCAGGTAGATTATGGTGTAGCAGTGTGGTGGAGCAGTGTTATTGATAAAGTGCAGAGTGCAACATGAGATAAATAAATAAATACAAGATGAAAATGGTGGACTGGGTAGATACTGGCGGTTTGAGAGTTCAAGAGTCTGATGGCCAGGGGGTAGAAACTATTTCCCATCCTGGAAGTGGAGGCCTGTATGCTGCGGAACCTTTTCCCGGATGGTAGGAGGGAGAAGAGAGTGTGGGATGGGTGGGAGGGATCATCCACAATGCTGGTTGCTTTGCGGATGCAGCAAGTGGTGAAAATGTCCTGTACAGAGGGCAGAGAGATCCCGAGGATCTTCTCAGCTGTTCTCACTACCCGTTGTAGGGACTTGCGGTCTCAGACGTTGTAGTTCCCGTACCAGGCAGTAATGCAGCCGCTCAGGATGCTCTCAATGGTTCCTCTGTAAAAGATGGTGAGGATGGAAGGTGGGAGATAGGCTTTCCTCAGTCTGCGCAGGAAGTAGAGGCGCTGCTGGGCTTTCTTTGTGATGGAGCTGGTGTTGAGGGACCACGTGAGGTTGTCAGTGATGTGAACACCAAGAAACTTGGTGCTCTGGACCATCTCCACAGGTGAGGTGTTGATGATAAGTGGAGTGTGGTCCCGATGTGGCCTCCTGAAGTCAACAACAATCTCTTTAGTCTTGTCGACGTTCAGAGACAGGTTGTTGGTTCTGCACCAGTCCGTCAGCTCTTGTATCTCCTCTCTGTAAGCTGCCTCGTCACCACCGCTGATCAGACCCACCACAGTTGTATCATCAGCGAATTTGATGATGTGGTTCAAGCTGTGCAGTGAACAGCAGTGGGCTGAGCACACAGCCCTGAGGGGCTCCTGTGCTCAGTGTGATGGTGTTGGAGGTGCTGCTACTTGATCCTGACGGACTGGGGTCTCCCAGTCAGGAAGTCCAGGATCCAGTTACAGAGGGAGGTGTTCAGGCCCAGCAGCCTCAGCTTCTCACTCAGGTGCTGAGGGATGATGGTGTTGAATGCTGAACTGTAGTCGATGAACAGCATTCTGACATAACTGTCCTTTCTGTCCAGATGAGAAAGGGCCAGGTGGAGGGTGGTGGAGATTGCATCATTCGTTGAGCGGTTGGGACGATACGCAAACTGCAGGGGGTCTAGTGAGGAGGGGATCTGAGACTTGATGAGCCTCATGACCAGCCTCTCGAAGCACTTCATGATGATGGGTGTGAGTGCGATGGGACGATAATTGTTGAGGCAGGAGATAGATGGTTTCTTTGGTACTGGAATGATGCTGGTGGTCTTGAAGCACCTGGGAACAACAGTGGTGCTCAGAGAGGTGTTGAAGATGTCAGTGAGAACATCTGCCAGCTGTTCTGCACATCCTCTGAGCACCCGACCTTCAATATTGGCTTGACCGGCAGCTTTCCGTGGGTTGACTCTGAGAAGAGATCTTCTCACCTCGGCTGTGGTCAGACAGAGAATCTGGTCGTTCGGAGGAGGGGTGGTCTTCCTCTTTCTCGTGTTGTTCACTGCATCAAACCGTGCGTAGAAGTGGTTCAGCGCGTCTGGGAGGGAGGGGTCACAGTCACAGGCAGGTGGAGATGTCCTGTAGTTGGTGAGGGCCTGGATGCCCTGCCACATGCGCCGCGTGTCACCAGTGTTCTTGAAGTAGCCATGGATTCTCTCTGCGTGAGCTCGCTTTGCTGCTCTGATGGCCCGAGACAGGTTTGCCCTCACTTTTCTTAGGGCGGCCTTGTCCCGGGTTCTCAGGAGTCTGCGCAGTTCCGCAGTCATCCATGGCTTCTGGTTGGGTCGTGATATGATGAACTTGGAGACAGTAACATCCTCAATGCACTTGCTGATGTAGCCAGTCACTGAAGCTGTGTACTCCTCCAGGTTGATGGAGTCACCGTAGGTTGCAGCTTCCCTAAACATGTCCCAGTCGGTGCGTTCGAAGCAGTCCTGAAGAGCAGAGATGGCTCCTGTGGGCCAGGTTTTTACTTGCTTCAGGGTGGGCCTCACGCGCCTGACGATGGGTCTGTACGCTGGGATCAGCAGCACAGAGATGTGGCCTGAGAGTCCAAGGTGGGGGCGGGGCTCCGCTCTGTACGCGCCGGCCATGTTTGTGTAAACACAGTCCAGCGTGTTTTCCCCCCTCGTTGCAAAGTTCACATGTTGGTGGAATTTAGGGAGGACTGACTTGAGATTTGCATGGTTGAAATCTCCGGCAACAATAAACAGTCCATCTGGGTGGAAGTTTTGGAGCCCGCTGATAACTCCATAAAGTTCAGCCTGCGCGCTGTTAGCATTAGCGCTGTTAGCATTAGCGCTGTTAGCATTAGCGCTGTTAGCATTAGCGCTGTTAGCATTAGCGCTGTTAGCTAGCGCTGGGTGGAATGTAGACCGCCGTAATAAACACTGTAGAGAACTCCCTGGGCAAATAAAACGGACTGCACCTGACTGTTATCACCTCCAGCAGTGTCGAACAGTGTGTAGAGACTAGCACAGCGTTTGTACACCATTGTGTGTTTACATAAACACACAGCCCCCCTCCGCGAGTCTTGCCAGACAGAGCGGAGTTCTTGTCCGAGCGAAACGCGGAGAGTCCGGCGAGCTGGATGGCGGTGTCCGGAACGTTGTCGCTGAGCCATGTCTCCGTAAAAACAAAAACACAGCAGTCTCTGTACTCACACTGGGTGTTCAGCTGGAGTCGTATACAGTCCAGTTTATTATCCAGGGAGCAAACATTGGCGAGGAGGCCGGACGGGATAGCCGGTCGGCTAGTGTTAGCCTTGAGCTGAGCCCGGACCCCAGTACGCTTGCTGCGTTTCTGTTTCCTCTCACACCGCTTCCTATGTCCTCTCAGTCGGCCAGGTACAGCAGGCGATCTCGGGGACTGAAGGCCTGGTCTTCTCAGCACGCCGAGCTCCAGTAGCGTTGTTCGGAGAGTCGCTGGAAGACTGAATCCTGGCTGATTCCTGAGCTCCAGCAGTGTTTGGTGGTTAAATTTAAGAGCATTCACAGATGTGACGCTCATGTGCAAGTCTTATGGTGAAAAGTAGTCGGATGAAAGACTTTTTTACAGACTTTAGCACCAAAGTTTGGACCCTGGAGCGGCCGCTGCGTTACCGCGCCGCCATCTTGGATCATTACAGCAAGATTTCCTTAATACAGCAAGAGCCTGAGTCACTCCCTACTGACACCCAGTGTGTGGAGAAGGTATATAGGTGTTTCACTACATTATTCACTACACTACATTCACTACATCACTAGTATAAACTGGGCATTTGGCATTTGTTTACCCAAAGTGATCCAGCTGAGGGCTTTTCAGTTTGACAAGGAAACATATCCTTCACAGCAGAAACACTGGAAAAGTTTAGCCTCTACTACCTGCAGGGACAAGGAATCCTCCAGTCTCACACTTCATTGGGTAAGTGCATGTTCTACCCCCAGTGGACATTGCTGAAACAAAAATGGTAAAATTTGTCTCCACGAGAGAGTCTATGAGTGGAGTGGAGGGGAAATTTCCTGAATCGACCCAAGTTATCTCATCCGTTCAATCTCGACTTGTCAGTAAATTATATATGTATATGTTTAACAAACAAACCATCAAAAAGGAATCTCCTCATTCCTATAAACTGGGCATTAAGCAGCTTTTTTTTTTTTTCCTTTTAAAAAAAGTAAACATGTCTCTCATACTAGAAACACTTACAGTGCCTTGCAAAATTATTCACCTCCCCTTGGCATTTTTCATGTTTTGTTGCCTCACAACCTGGAATTAAAATGGATTGTTTGAAAATTTGCACCATTTCATTTACTGAACATGCCTACAACTTTGAAGATGTTTATTTTTTATTGTGAAGCAAACAAATAGGACAAAATAACAGAAAACTTCAGCATGCATATCTATTCATCCCCCCCTTAAAGTCAGTACTTTTTAGAGCCACCTTTTGCAGCAATTACAGCTGCAAGTCACTTTGGATAAGTCTGTATGAGCTTGCCACATCTTGCCACTGGGATTTTTGCCCATTTCTCAAGGCAAAACTGCTCCAGCTCCTTCATTTTGGATGGTTTTCGCTTGTGAACGCCAATCTTCATGTCTGACCACAGATTCTCGACTGGATTGAGGTCTGGACTTTGACTAGGCCATTCCAACACATTTAAATGTTTCCCCTTAAACCACTCGAGTGTTGCTTTAGCAGTATGCTTTGGGTCATTGCCCTACTGGAAGGTGAACCTCCGTACCAGTCTCAAATCACAGGCAGACTGACACAGGTTTTGTTCAAGAATATCCTTGTATTTAGTACCATCCTTCTTGACCTTGACTCGAACCAGTTTCCCAGTCCCTGCTGCTGAAAAACATCTCCACAGCATGATGCTGCCACCACCATGTTTCACTGTGGCAATGGTGTTCTTGGGGTGATGGGATGTGTTCAGTTTTGCGCCAGACATAAATTTAGCATTATCTTCGGTGGCAGAAAAGTTAAGTCTCATCTGACCGGAGCACCTTCCACCATACATTTGTGGAGTCACCCACATGCCTTTTGGCAAACTCAAAATGTGCCTTCTTATTATTAATGTTTAGTAATGGTGTTTTTCTGGCCACTCTTCCATAAAGCCCAGCTCTATGGAGTGTATGGCTAATTGTGGTCCTATGGACAGATTCTCTGCTGTGGAACTCTGCAACTCCTTCAAGGTTACCTTTGGTCTCTGTGCTGCCTCTCTTATTAATGCTCTCCTTGCCCTTGTCCTTGTGAGTTTTGGTGGGTGGCCCTCTCTTGGCAGGTTTGTTGTGGTACCATGTTCTTTCCATTTAAAGATGATGGATTTGATGGTGCTCTAGGGGATCATCAAAGATTGGGATTTTTTTTATAACCCAAAAAAATCCCATAATCCATTTATAACCGCTTAACTGAGATCATCACTTGGAAAGCATGGACAACAGGTATTACAGGTGTTTCTCTAGTGTAACCTGGACATTTTGCAGCCATGTTTATCCAAAGTGATCCAGCTGAGGGCTTTTCAGTTTGAAATCATATCCTTCACAGCAGAAACACTGGAAAAGTTTAGCCTCTACTACCTGCAGGGACAAGAAAACCTCCAGTTTCCAGGACAGGCTGGTCCATATAGCCGGTCTCCTACTTTCCTCAGATTGAAGGATGTTTCATTAGTGCGTGATCGCCAGGCTTGAATGTATGTGTTGGTTGTCCTACAGGGAGGACCCAGAGGAGAGTAAAATCTATTTGTAAAGCTTGAAATGGAGCTTCTGGTGGAAGAAGGTCATCATGTTTAGTCTTCTGGTCAGCGAGATTATTTTGAGCTAAAATTTGAGCCTGATTTACGCCCTAGTGACCCCCAGTGTGTGGACCAGGTATTACAGGAGTTTCTCTACTTTACCCGAGGAGAGACTTTTAGAAGAGAAAACACTTTTCTTTCATTGTCCCTCTTCTCAACACCTTTCTCCCAATATACTCCTCGTCCCTATCCAAGATTGTGGCGCGATAAGACACAGCGGCCGCTCTGGGTGCAAACTTTGGTGCTGAAGACTTTCATTTTACGTTCTCGAGCAGAAATGTGGCAAGCCTGCTAGGGTCCGGGCTCAGCTAAAGGCTAATGCTAGCTGACCGGCTATCCCGTCCGTCCTCCTCGTCAATGTCCACTCCCTGGATAATAAATTGGACTGCATACAACTTCAGCTGACTACCCAGCATGAGTACAGAGACTGCTGTGTTTTTGTTTTTATGGAGACATGGCTCAGTGACAACGTTCCGGACACGGCCATCCAGCTCGCCGGACTCTCCATGTTTCACTCGGACAGAAACACCGCTCTGTTACGTGAACACACAATGGTGTATGAACACTGTGCTAGTATCGACTCATTGTTCGACACTGCTGGAAGTCCTTACAGTCAGATGCAGACCATTTTATCTGCCCAGGGAGTTCTCTACAGTTTTTATCACGGCGGTCTACATTCCACCCAGCGCTAGTGCTAACAGCGCTAATGCTAACAGCACGCTGACTGAACTTTATGGAGCGATTAGCGAGCTCCAAAACTCCCAGTGACTGGCTACATCAGCAAGTGCATTGAGGATGTTACTGTCTCCAAGTTCATCATTACACGACCCAACCAGAAGCCATGGATGACTGCGGAAGTGCGCAGACTCCTGAGGACCTGGGACAAGGCCTTCAAGTCGGCAAAGCGAGCTCACGCACAGAAAATCCATGGCCACTTCAAAAACACCAGTGACACACGACGCATGTGGCAGGGTATTCAGGCCCTCACCAACTACAGGACATCTCCACCTGCCTGTGATGATAACTCCTCCCTCCCAGATGCGTGGAACCGCTTATGAGGATAATGAGGAAGACCATGCCTCCTCCAAACGACCAGGTTCTCTGTCTGACCAAGGCCGAGGTGAGAAGATTTCTACTGAGAGTCAACCCACGGAAAGCTGCTGGTACAGACAACATTCAAGGTCGTGTGCTCAGAGGAAGTGCATAACAGCTGGCAGATGTTCTCACTGACATCTTCAACATCTCTCTGAGCACTGCTGTTGTTCCCAGGTGCTTCAAGACCAGCAGCATCATCCCAGTGCCAAAGAAATCATCTGTCTCCTGCCTCAATGACAATTGTCCCGTCGCATTCACACCTATCATCATGATGTGCTTTGAGAGGCTGGTCATGAGGCACATCAAGTCTCAAATCCCTTCCTCACTGGACCCCCTGCAGTTTGTGTATCATCCCAATCACTCAACGGACGTTGCAATCTCCACCACCCTCCATCTGGCCCTTTCTCATCTGGACAGAAAGGACAGTTATGTCAGAATGCTGTTCATCGACTGCAGTTCAGCATTCAACACCATCATCCCTCAGCATCTGAATGAGAAGCTGAGGCTGCTGGGCCTGAATACCTCCCCCTCTGTAACGGGATCCTGGACTTCCTGACTGGGAGACCCCAGTCAGGCAGGATCAGTAGCAGCACCTCCAACACCATCACGCTGAGCACAGGAGCCCCTCAGGGCTGTGTGCTCAGCCCACTGCTGTTCACATTGATGACCCACGACTGTGTAGCCAAGCACACAGCTTGAACCACATCATCAAATTCGCTGATGATAAAACTGTGGTGGGTCTGATCAGCGGTGGTGACGAGGCGTACAGAGAGGAGACAGAACAGTTGACAGACTGGTATAGATCCAACAACCTGTCTCTGAACGTTGACAAGACTAAAGAGACCACGTAGGGCCCACGCTCCACTGCATATCAATACCTCACCTGTGAAGATGGTCAAGAGCACCAAGTTTCTTGGTGTTGACATAACCGACAACCTCACGTGGACCCTCAATACCAACTCCATCACAAAGAAAGCCCAGCAGCATCTCTACTTCCTGGTACTGCCTGGTAAGGGAACTGCAACGCCTTAGACCAAGTCCCTACAATGGGTAGTGAGAATAGCTGAGATGATCATCGGTGTCTCTCTGCCCTCTGTACGGGACATCTTCACCACTCACTGCATCCACAAAGCAACCAGCATTGTGGATGATCCCACACACCCATCCCACACTCTCTTTTCCCTCCTGCCATCCGGGAAAGGGTCCTGCAGCATACAGGCCTCCACTACCAGGATGGGAAATAGCTTCATCCCCCTGGCCATCAGATGTTTAAACTGACACTATCTTCACACTTATTACTCATCTGTTAACTATCTATTAACTATTTATTTTTATTGCACATCCGCACTTTACTCATAACACTGCTCCGTTACACTATGTTACTGTTGTGCTGTCTGTTGTCTGCACTTGTTGTCTTGTCTTATGTTGTATCTTGTGTCTTATGTTGTCCTATGTGTAGCACCAGGGTCCCGGAGGAACATTATTTTGTTTTACTATGTACTGTGTATATGGCTTTTTGTTTCACTATGTACTGCGTATTTTACATTTACATTTATGGCATTTAGCAGACGCTCTTATCCAGAGTGACTTACAACAGTGCTTTGTTTCCACATTAGATCATCATCATCTTGGTAACCAGCTCAGATCAGCAACTGCTGATTAGCTATTACAACCTAGCAACAAACTAAGTGCCCTTGTGACGAGTATATACCCTACACTTTCTTTTTTTTTTTTTATGACAGGAAAAAGAGAGTAGAGGTTTAAGGAAAAGAAGGAGCAGAGGTAGGAGAGTAGATGGTTTGCCTGGGGCCCGAGATAGGCGCGGACTGGTTCAACTTCCTGCTGCAGAGGCTGGCCGCTGTAGCCACGAAGACACAGTGGTGCCTGGACATGTTGAGCCACATGTCTTTTCCCGCTCCAGAAAGCAGGAGGATGGCGAAGATTTCTCCCTACATCAAGAAAGCCCTTCGCAGCAAGGAAAGCGGCATTAAGGAGTCGACCCCAAAACCCACCACTAACCCGTCTGTCGGGCAGAAAGCAGAGAAGGAGCATCTCCAGGTTAGTGGGAACTAACATGCAACATTCAGCTGCATGAATGTTCAGATCACTGAACAGGAGGAGTTGCTGACAGAACTCTACCAGCAGCTGACGGAGAAAAAAGCCACTATGCTACAGGTGAATGCCTCGGTCACGAACGAAGGGTTGAAACACAAGGAAAGGATCACCAATCTGCTCTCTCAGCTGGAGAGGACCAAAAAGACTCTTGTCCAGTTGCCAAAGGAAGATCGAAGCCATGGAAACAGAAAGAAAAGCTCTGGCTCAAGACAAAGGTGTGCTTCACAGAAAGAGCAGTAAATTCAGAAAGGAGGGAGAAGTCTCCAGAATAAAGTTGCAAGCTGTGATGGTTGTCCATAGAGAGAGGCTGGAGAGAACGGATGAACAGAGGGACCAAACTGCATGGCAGGCAACGAGGAGAGTTGAGACTAAAACCATTCAGGAGAAGCTGGAAGCTAAAGTAGCCACTATGGAAGAACAGTTGAATCAGACCAGGGCAGAGCTGAGACGGGTCCAGGACCACAACGTTGCTCTGGAGGCTGAACTGAGAAAAGCCCGAAGTGAGGCCAGTAAGCTCACCAAGCTGGACAAGCAAGTCAGAGGTATGGAAGCAAAACTGGCGATCTTTGAATCTCAACTCACTCCACAGACACCAGTGCATGCTGGGACCTTGGTTGTTAACGCCAGAGTGGAGCAGCTGAAGAACAGTCTGATGGAGAAGCTCAGCTATTACAACCTAGCAACAAACTAAGTGCCCTTGTGACGAGTATATACCCTACACTTTCTTTTCTTTTTTTTTTTATGACAGGAAAAAGAGAGTAGAGGTTTAAGGAAAAGAAGGAGCAGAGGTAGGAGAGTAGATGGTTTGGGAGGATCATTCCCTGAGAAATTCCATGAACAGGTGTCACGGGTGAGGTGTGTTTTGGGCATGGTAGAGGGCGCTCTGTTCTGACTGAGCACACCTGAGCTCATGAAGGCACAGGTGTGCTTCATTGGGGCTGAATATTTAAGCCCCGATGAGTCAGAACAGAGCGCGGTTCGTTTGTTAGGCTAAACCTATGTGGAATGGTGGTTTTGTACATTTGGTTATCTGGTAATTTGGTTTAGGCTGCCGTTCCTTGGTTTTAGTTAGAACTGCAGTCCTTGGGTCTTGTTTTGTTAATATTGATAATAAAGTTATGATCCGAACTCCTGGCTCTGCGTTGGTGTCCTCCCCGCACCCCGCCACCGTTACAGGGACTCAGCAGTTCTGACCATCAGAGGGAGTTCGTTCCACGACTGAGGGGCCAGAACAGAGAAGAGTCTTGATGCATGTCTTCCTCTTTTTTTCAACGTTGGGGGTTCAAGACAAGCAGTGCTTGATGGTCTGAGAGAACGAGAAGAGACATGGTGTTTGATAAGAGCAGTCAGGTAAGATGATGAAGGCTGTTGGTAGCCTTGTAAGCAAGAGTTAAAGTTTTAAACCTGATACGAGCAGCCACTGGGAGCCAGTGTAGGTCCCAAAGCAAAGGAGTAGAAGAAGAGAACTTGGGATGGTTGAAGACAAGTCTTGCAGCTGCATTTTGAATCAGTTGTAGTGGTCTCGTTGCCTTCAGTGGATGACCTGCCAGAAGAGAGTTGCAGTAGTCCAGTTTCGAGATGACCAGGGACTGGAGCAGTAGCTGGGTTGCCTGGGTGGTGAGGAAAGGACGGATTCTTCTAATGTTGAAGAGGAGGTGTCGGCAGGACCTAGAAAGAATAAGAACATGAGAGGAGAAGGAGAGCTCATTGTCGAAAGTGACACCAAGATTCCTAGCAGTTCTAGATGGGACGAGAAGAGAACCACCAAAGGAGATGTGATGGTCCTGTCGCGGTGTTTGATGGCCTTCCAGGTAGAGAAGCTCAGTCTTGTTAGGGTTGAGCTTGAGGTAGTGAGCGGTCATCCATGCAGAGATGTCAGCCAGACTGTTAGAGATTCGGGTTAGAGTACCTGTTGATAGTAGGAGGGAAAAGGATAAGTGGCTAAGAGGATAAGCTGGGTGTCATCTGCATAAGAATGATAGGAGAAGCCATGAGAGAGTATGACCTTCCCCAGAGAGCCAGTATATAGAGAAAATAGAAGGGGACAGAGGACAGATCCTTGGGGAACGCCAGTTGTCAAATTTTGTGGAGTGGACCGATGGCCTTACCATGACACTTGGTACTGTCAATCCTGTAGGTATGAAGAGAACCACTGCCAGGCTGTACCAGCAATCCCCTGGTTGGAGAGAGTGGTCAGGAGGATCCGGTGGTTCACTGTGTCAAAGGCCACAGAGAAGTAAAGGAGAATCAAGACCGAGGACAGGTTGTTAGATCTTGCAGCATGGAGTTCATGAGCGACAGCCAGTAGATCCATTTCAGTTGAGTGCGCCATTTTAAATCCAGACTGGTAGGGATCCTGGAGCCCGTTTTGAGACAAGAAAACATTGAGTTGGTTACATACTGCTCGTTCTAAGATTCTGGAGAGAAAGGGGAGAAGAGATACCAGTCTATAGTTGTTCAAGTCAGTGCAGTCCAGAGATGGTTTCTTCAGGATCGGAGTGACTATGGCTGACTTGAAGGCAGATGGAACGTGGCCGGTCTCTAGCGATCCATTATTTGAATGATGTATGGAAGAAGAGCTGGAGCCATCTCTAGGAGTTGAGACGATGAAATCGGATCAAGGGGCGAGGTGGTGGGGTTGCTGGACTTAAAGAGCAGCAGTACCTCCTCCATGGAGAGCGGCGAGAGGGCAAGGAGGCTGGAATGGAGAATTGTCTGTTGAGTGGAAGGATCTTCTAATTGCCTCAGTTTTCTCGTCAAAGAATGAAGCAAAGTCATCTGGGGAGAGAGTTGAGACAACAGGAGGACAAGGCGGTTTTAGAAGAGATGAGAAAGTGGCAAAAGTTAACGAGGATTAGTTGAAGATTCTTCAAACTTGGTTTTGAAGAATGTTGACTTGGCAGCTATGTTATAGTGAAAAAGTGAAAGTGACTATTCTTGTCATCGTGAAACACCACACAGCACAGTGAACCACAACAAAATTATACCTCTGCATTTTACCCACACACACACTCACCAGGGGGTAACTATTGAAAGTGAGCAAGGGAGCAATGATGTGGACGGTCCCTTGTTCAAGGGTACCTCAGGGCAACCTACTGGTCTGGGATTTGAACCCACAATCTTCTGATCCTGGGGCCAACTCCCTAAACACTAGACCTCCACTGACCCCACAACTACAGGTTAGACATGGTAGTGAGACGAGCTATGTCATACAGGTTGGAGACGGTAGCGGGACCAGTTATGCTACACAGGTTGGAGACAGCGCTGAAAAGACAGGCGGTTTGGTGACAAAGTGAGAGAAGTAAGGTTTGGAAATGTCCAGAGAGATGAGGAGAATATCATGAGAAGGATGTTGAGGATGGAGCGGCAAGGAAAGAGGAGAAGAGGAAGCACAAAGAGGTTTATGGACGTGGTGAGAGAGGACATGCAGATGTGAAAGAGGAAGATGTAGAGGACAGGAAGACATGGAGACAGACAATCCAATGTGGGGACATCTAACGGATGCAGCTGGAAGGAGATGATCTTGTTTGAGGGCTTTTCACAGTATTTTAGAATACTCTTTCATTTTTTATAAACTTGTCCCCCACTAAAGAAGTTTTAACTCAAATTTAAAAATGTATAAATTATGATTTGCTATTTCATATTTACTAGTTATTTCAGCCTTTAATTCTGTTTATTATTACTGTTGATTTTATTGTACAGTACTTCGGGGACACCTCTTGTCTCCTAAAAATGTTCTAGAAATAAAGACTTTTTAACAGGTGTATTTAAAGCGAAGCCAAGTTTAAAGTCCATACACCATCCCCACAGTGTTTTATTACAAACTATTTTTAAAAACAGTGAAATTTAAATTTCCTGACAAACAGAAGCAAACAACTTTATGAGCATTGCCATGCAGTTTCCTCCACTGGCAGGAGGAAAGGGGGACAGTGAAGAGCTCAGTAACATTAAACAAGACCCTGTCAGAAGACGATGAGTCAGGTTGGGAAATTTGGGCCTCTCTGGACCTTCCCTGGTCAGTTTTTGTGAAGAATCCCATGAGGGATGTCAGGAGTCAGCTCAATCAGAACTCAGGATTGGTGGAAGCATGCTCTATGGACAGATCATGCTTGGTCTGGCAGCCTGATGGGACAGGGCTGTTTTTTGGGACTTTTACCAATGAATGTTTTCAGCTTGTGTGTCTGAGGGACCTTTTCTAATCCAGTGTCTGAACAAATCAAGAACCTTATGATGAAGCTCCATCTGCAAGCCTAATTCTAAAAACGCTCTACTGATTGAACTCTCTCACTTATTTTCATAGCCGCTTGTCCTAATTAGGGCCACAGGGCATTGCTGGAGTCTATCCCTGCTCTCACAGGGCGAGAGGCAGGGAAACACCCTGGACAGGCTGCCAGTCCACAATGTTGATTGAACTGAAATGTCAAAATCCTGAGGAAACCTTTCCCAAATAGGGAAGCGGAGGCGCAAAAAACTCATTGCCATTACGCATGCTTTAGGCCACCATGGACACAGTGCACACAAGAGACAGAGCCCTTTCAGAATAATAGTCATGTTTACTATGACACTAATGCAGATGGCGGGTAAAAAGGCTATTACTCACCAAAAAAAAAACCAAAACAAAAAAAAAAAAAAAACCCATTGGGCACAAAAGGAGAAAAAACAAAATAAAAAAAAACACATTCTTCTTTTTCACAATTATTCAACCAGATCATCTAGACGCTTCAAAAACAAACAAGACGCATTTCCGAGGAAGCAGCTGCATATTGGGTCGTCCAGGCAAAGATTTTTTTTTTTCTCCTACTTGAATGTCCCGCTTCCCTTAAAGCGGCGTGACGTATTGATGGGATTAAAACAGGTGCTGTCTTCAGCTCCTCAGCACAATTTTATTGTGTGTTCCGCAATGTAAAGACTAAAAACAGACAAAAGAGAAGCAGCTGTTTAAACCTTTATACCGACCGCTCCTCAACGGCTGTTTCTATTGGTTGGTTTTGTGCGGAGGGTTGTTTTTAGCCTTGGAGAACCAAAGAGTTTGAGACCACAACAATCCCGTGAGCTTTCTGCCTTTCTGAGAACATCTCCCAAAGAACAACAGAAGTAACATCCTTCCTGAAAAAAACCAAACCACCCAAATCAGGAGATTTTGTTTTTCTCTAGCTTATCAAACTCAAAAGTTTGTCCGTGTTTTTCTCTTCAGTCGTACCAACGTTGAAATTTCAATACTGCTGAAGTCGTACAAAGTTATAAATTAAAACAGACTATAATACAGGTGATACAAAAGGAAAACGAATGCTTTGAAGTGACCGACCATCGAAAAAGAAGAGCGTGCTTTGACACCAGGACGACAGCACATTTACCCCTGAGATTAACAAAAGAAATCCTCGTATGTTATGTGAGATGGGTTCTTCTGCTCCAACGCTTTGAGAAAAGCTCAAAGGCACAAAGAACTGAGGCCAGGCTGACCTCAGGGCACAGGTTGCGGCCCCATCCCAATCCTCCAGCTTAGTGAAGGCCCTGCTTTCCGCACCCATCAGGGTTAAGACTGCCTTGGACAAGACAGGCCGGCAGAATTCATTTCAGCGTTTCAGAGAAAACATTTCTGAATCTCCATCTCAATGTGAATAAAAAAACTAAAATGAAGGGGTTGCACAACTTTAGAGATTCAGAAACCTCCTCTTTCTGCACCGGTTCATAGCTGAATCTATTCGTCTAGGCAACCCCTACAATGGAACACTATTGCCATTATTATTATCATATGGATTTAATGATCACACTCTTCAATAAAGCCAATGGGCTATACTGAATCTAGAAAACGGTAAAATCCTTCTAACTTCTAAATCTTCTAACAGCTGCTTTGACAGGAAAGGAAAGCAGGAGCGCAGGACGTTTTGACTGAGACAGGGCCACAAGGACGAACGGGAGTAAAAGGAGGACAAGAGGAAGTAGGACGAATGCAAGAGTCTGTTCTTTGTGTTGAACAGGAAGAAGGCAGTGATTGAGGGTGAAGGGCCAGTATTCACTCTGAGAATGAGGAGCGCGGATATGAAATCTCCTATGACGGGAGATCTCCAGACTGTCCGACAGGCTTTTTAGTCACGACAGAACGTTTTAAACAGTGCTAATAAATTTTTTTCAGTGTTTTTTTTTTTTTTTTTTAAACCGATTTTGCCCCCCACGGTACTGTCTCTCACAAATGCATGCATAAAACGCAAGACTGGGATCATCGAGAGACAAAAAAATGGCATTTAACTAAAGGGTCTTAACAGCCCTCTCATTCTGGGTCACTTGGTGAATATAAGCCCTGGATTTAAGGCCAGTCGAGTAAAGAAAATGGAACGGGTTCGAACGCAGGAGCAGAACTCGCAGACGTATGATATATAGCATAGTTTTTGTCCCAGTATCTCCACCCCTTTCCTTATTGTTCTAGATCCACACATACATATATATATATACGTTTCTATATACTTCTCAACATCGAATATTATATTAAAACAAGGCTTCTCTTCTCAAAGGCTGTTATGCACAATATAGAAATGTATCTTACAAGAATATACAAGGATTAAGTCACAACGATCATGACGGATACATCCAAGCGTTCGATGCGATACCTTTGGCTTGAAGGTTAGTTTGTGGGGAATTTTTTTTTTTTTTTTTTTTTTTTTTAAATCAGGAGGAAAATTATAACCCGGAACCTGTTCGGATATGGTGAGGTTTTACGTTTTTTCCCACCGTTTCAGAAATAAACGACGTGAGATTGACCCCATGTCGTGAGCAAGTGAACGGAGGAAACGAGTAAACGGGAAGGTCAAGTTTGTCATTCCACATGTGCAAGTTGATTTTTTTTTTTTGTTTTAAAAAAATGCTACAACTCATACACCAAGTCTCATTCACCAACCCTTTCAGGGTCAGAGTTTGTTTTTTTTTTTTTAAAAAGGGCTTGAAAAGTGGCAGGACAGAAGAATTCTCTCCTCCCCACTCTCCCCTCTCCTTCCTGTCGTTTTTTTTCCAAAGGGGATAAAAGCCGAGTGCGGAAGCAGGGGGGCTCCGTCCGTGGAGCGATTCAGGGAGGAGGAGAGCACGACGTGCATCTCTTCTCTTTCAATGCCTCTTCCTTCTTGGCAGCTTGTCCTTGCCAGAGCATCCCTCACTCGCTGTCAGTCTCCAGCTCCGCGTCGGACCACTCCACAGGCGGCAGCCGTCCCGTCTGCTGGGCGAACTCCATCACTGCTTTGTAGCAGAAGTAGTACTGGTCCCAGGTCTGGATGCTGAAGGCACGCTGCGTGCGCATGCGCCGCACTGTCTGCTTCACATCCACCGTGCCCACGTCCTCCAGCTGAGAGAGACAAATGTCCAAAGTGCAGAACGTACCTGAGACGAGAGCATGAATAGAAGAGCATAAGTAAAGGAGGGAACACAGATCCTAAAACAGATCTTTTTAGCCAACATTTCTAAAGTTCTCATTTTCTCATGCTACTATGCTCAAAGCCTACCTGTCCTCCCGATTCCAGCGCTGCAATGGACCACTATAGGAGGACCCCCAGGTGGACCCGTCCACTCGGGACACAGCGCTCGCAATGCAACTTCCTGCCTCTGCTTCACCTGCGCCCGGAAGTCCAGCATGGCTGAGGCCGACTTGGGAACGCCGAAATCTGGCCAACTTACATACAGGTAATGAGACACATCCCTGCATTCGCCCGTCTGCGTGAGATAGAAACACACACACACATGCACACACAACCATCAACGAGGACAAAAGACACGATCAGACATGGAACCATTAAAAGCACGAATAAAAGCGCAAATTTAGAAAAAACGTCTCACTCAGAACAATTGAACCTAATTTAATTCATTAACATCCATCTATCCATCTCTTTACACTTCCTTTTGCAGTTTAGAAACTAAATTTTTTTTTTTCAAACAAGCTGCTCTTCTGGAGCTTTATAAATTATTTTAAAATAAGTTTGTATTATAACTTTGGTTAGGAGTGAAATTGAGAATTTGATTCTTCTGAAATGTTTAACTGATCATAAACAAATGTTTTATTAAAGTGCAGAGTACAGAAAGAGAAGCTGATAAAAAGGCTGATTAACAGTAAAGAAGAAAAACCGTAACCTTATTGTTTTTGAGGGTAACTGTCACTCATTTGAACGTTAAATGCAGGGTTTTTAATATCTGTATTAAAGATGTGGAACACATTTGGTGGAAAACAGGCTGAGCAGAGATTGAAGGCTGATGAGGGAGAAAGAGGGAGAAACACACACCTGGCTGTTGTAGAGCTCCAGGTGTGAAAGTTTGAAATCCTGGAAGGTCTCGATGTGGATGTTCCTCACCAGGAAGTAGCCGTACTCCTCCGTGCGCCCTGTCTCCAACGGCCAGTACTGTCCACACTTCATCCTCCCTCGTTCCACAACCCTGAGAGAGAGAAATGAACCAGGGTCTGTTCTCCAGATTGTTCCTTTTCCTCGGCAGATCGGGAGGATTTTTTAAAATCTCGTTTATATAAGTACGGATCTGGTTTTGAGTATTTCATAAACTTTTAAAACATAAAACTTCCAGATAAAACACAGGACCAGAACTTCAAAATTCAGGTCAAAATTCAATCAGAGGGAAAAAGAAACCTTTGTTTTCTACCTGGTTGTCATAACGATGATCAGTACCATCTGCTCCCACACCATTCTCCAGAAATCAGCAAAGGTTTTCGGCAAGGGGCCTGAAACAGAAACACACACACACACACACACAATCAGAGCTAAATCTAGTCCCAATCTTCATAAAATACTAAAAAAGTATTTGCCCCCATTTCCTTGATTTATTTAATTATAGTACAGCCTCATTGTCTGTACAGTTTAGACTTTTTTTTAACTCTTTTTTTATATTTTATTGGACACTTTCAGTCTAGCTGTAACTCAGGGCTGCACTTCACTGTGTAATACAACTCTAATAAATGTTTTAATGAGTTTTTGTCCATAAAATCACAAAATTCATAACTGTATTGGGTTTAATCTTTTGTATTAAACTAATGTTTTTCTAAAAGATCTGAAACAATTTAGTGCCACCATTCATCAGAAATTAGAGGAAATCAGAGAAATCAAATGATTTTCCTCCATCCAGGTCTTCTTTTGAGGTTATGGAGGAGCAGGGACTCTTTAGATTTAAAAAAAAAAAAAAAAAAAAGGGAATCAAAAAATGTCTGTTCATCGTCATGGTGATGATACCACAGCCTCTGAACCAATCAACTAATTTTCAACAGGGCGACTAAATCCTAGCTCCATAGTTTAATCCACCATTTTGGTCCATTTTTAACCCTTTTTAAAATATTTTAGTTTTACCCCGCTTTTGGTTTTTATGTTTAAATAAAAGTCATATTTCAGCCTGCAGTGGCAAAATCTAATTTCTCACCCTGAGTTGCGATGTAAGTGTTGCTCATCTTGTAGCCATCCATGAAGCTCGCGTTGATGTAGTCAGACGTCTGCAACCAAATCAGAAAGATTTTTAAAGCCCTGATCCCAAGAAACAAACAAGAGCAGGAACTCTAGCGCTTTAATCTGGACCGCATCGTTCTCGCTTCGTCCATTTCCAGAGGAGTTTCTTCCTGAAACTAGGTGTGAGTTTTAGGGACCCCTCAGAAAAATCCAATCAGTGTTAATGTGGTTTGAGGGCTGTTTAAACATTTCAAAATGATAACAGGTTCTCTTCTCTGTATTGTTTGTTTTTCCTTTCTTTTCAAACTGAATTTCCATATTTCACCAATTCAGACAGAACTAAAGATTCACCAACACTAGAGAGAGAAGTACGATGCAGACTGAAGACAAAAATGAAGGAATAAAAGTGAACAGCTAACCTCGTCATCCTCATCATCAAGAGGACTAAGTCGGACACGGGACTCGTCCAAACAGAGGACGTCACTATAACGGTTCTTGATCTGATTTGCTGGTTTCCTGTTGGAATCGAACATCACAGAGCAGAATGAAAATGACAGAATAACTCAAAGCCACAAGTCATTTTTACCGCACACATTACTGGAACCTGCATTCCAGACATATTTGAGCTGGAAAGTAGAAAAAAGCAAAAGTGCCTCAAAACATAAAAACGTTTGGTTCAACATTCCACACAATAAATTCAGATTAATGGTCTTATCTTTATCTTGTGATAATGATGAATGATTTAAAAAAAAAAAAAAAAAAAAAAAAAAACTGCCCCGTTTTGGGGATTATATGGGTTTATAGTGACCAGGCTCTGGTTCTCTCCCAGTTTCCAAGAAGTAAAATCGTCCCATAAAACAGTGACTGTTTTTGTGTATTCTCTTTAAAATCAATCAAAGATTGTTGGAAGATAAAGTTCTCTGTAATATTTCTGTTCAGAGGAGCTTAATCTGCCTAGCCTGAGACCCACTGGCGCAGTTTCGCCTGTTGGCCGATACCAGGCCCATTTCAAGCTGTGCCCCCAAAACTTGTTCATTTAATTGATCACAGTTTAAAAAAAAAAAAAAAAAAAATTCTTCAAAATCCACCATTTGAAAAGTTTAGGAAGCAGCATGTCATGATTCCTCCACTTTCAGACAAATCTTTAGGTTTGTTATATAAAAAACTTCACGTTCACTGTTTGAATCAAATGTTATGAGTTTTTACATGTTTTTCTGTGGTTGTTCTGTTTAAAGAGTGTAAAGAAACTGAACACTGCCACCGTTGTTTGAGCTTCACCGCAATCAAGTGGCTTACTTTGAGTAGTCGAAGGTTCCAGCGGGCGGTTCTTTACGGATTTCCTCGTACTCCTGGTAGATGCCTTTCTTTTTTTTGCGTTTGACGTGCTGGACCAGCTCCTGGACGCTCATGCCTCCTGCCTCGGGAAGATGTATGGATGTGGCTGCAGCCTCCCCACCCATTCCCGGGAGCCAGTTGGTGACTTGGACGGGGCTTCGGGACAGCGGTGTGGGCCTGGAGGACTTCTGAGGAAGAGGTGGGACCCCGTCTCTTGCCTCCGCTTCAATAAAATCCCCTTCTTGCAGGCCATCCTCAGCGCCATTTCCTTCCTGCCTGCAGTTGTCGATGGACTCACCTGGCTTCGTGCCTGGGGCATGTTTTTGGTGCAGTGGCGTGTCCGGGGGCGTTTCCGACTGTGGGGGAGGCTGGCGGCCGCGACCGTTCATGACGTTGGCGTTAGGGCCCGTGATGACGCCTGTCCCGGCTGAGCCGTTCCAGTGGGCATGGTGGTGGTTGTGCGGGTTCGCGTTGCCGTCATCCAGGTGGGGGCAGTTGGAGTTGAGTCCGTCCCCGAGGAGGGTGGCGCTCACCTGGGCAGAGGTGTTGGCAGTGATGGGGTTGCTGTTGGCTGTCTGGTTTTGTTGAAGCGAGTAGGAGCGCAGTAAGCTGCCCAGGCAGTCGGCGGCTGCGGTGGCGTAGGGCGAGCTGGTGGGGTTGTTGGGACTGGAGTTGATGCATGACTGGATCCAGGCGATGTGGCTGTACTGAGATGAGCCTCCCAGGTGTTCTGGGAGGGAGCTGACAGGGATGTGACTGGCCAGTTCGTGAGCTTTTACCGTACACACCTGAGGAAAAGAGCCACACATACTTTATCTGGTTAAACAGTGTAACATTAACCATCTAAACAGAACTGATCAGCATAATGATAAGATATTTATCACACAGCTCTACATCAGTGTTCCGTTTGGGAGAGTATACAGGTTTATAATGATCAGACTCCGGTTCTCTCCTTGTAAGTCTGTTGGAGCAATGTGTGAATTATCCTTAAAATTAAAAATTGCTGGAAGATGATAATATCGTTAAACAGTTTTGTATGAGACGTTCTTAAAACTTAAGTTTTTGTCCGTTTTGATTTCATAGATTTTCCTTCAGTATCTTCAGTTATGGAACAAGACTCCCCACATTTCCTTGCAGGAATGTTTTTTTTTTTAAGGTGGACTGACTCTAAAACCTAGGTTTTCTTGTCTACAGCTCCACTTTAAAACATTATATCATGAAGACACACTCCACTCTTTCACCTGTCATAAAGATATTTTCGGCACAAAACTGGACCTCAAGGACCCTGTTGCATCTTTGAGGGAACAAAAATACGAATTTCCCATGGTCGGCTCTAAGTGCTGTTGCTTCAAAAAGACAAACCAGTGAAGCAACAGACCACAGAAGGAGCCCACTGCATGTCAAAACGAGTATGACATGAGAACCAGCTGCCTCTGGTTTCAACATTCAGTGGTGAATGACTTCCTTAAGAGGTTCTGGGTGGGTTTCAGCCTTAATCCACCCCTCGTTTCTTCATCTCCAGCTTCCTTTCTTGTATTTTTAATGTATTTGTTGAGGAGCAGTTCTCCAGATCTTCCTGAAGGACAGTGTTTTTGTCTCTCATCTTTAGTACAGTCTCTGTACCTTAGCAGTTCGATTGTTTTTTTTTGGTTAATCCACACAGTGATCTACGTCTGAACCTTCCAAGCAGAACAAAGCATCTAACATGAATATTAAGACATGAAGCAGTGAAGAAACAGGTGACACTTATTTGACACTAAAGTAAAGATTTTAACACTAAACATAAATCACTTTAGAAACTAAGACTAGAGACAAGAACGTCATAAGACATAGACATACCCTCTCTCTCAGTTTCTCCCGGACAAAAAGACGCAAAACAGCGAAGGGAGCTCGGAACCAGAGTGGCGAGGACACGATGAAGACACACTTTAACCGGGCAGGAAAAGCACCCTGATCGACACGGAAAAAAAACGTTAGTTTATTTTATTCTTTTCAGTCTGACTGCAGAAGTTACATCATAATAAAAAATTGCTTTACGGTTATTAAAACAATAGTTAAACTGTTAGAAATGTTTAAATAGGAACATGAAGAGGGTTTGGAAATAAAGAGAATGTGTATAAAATGTTTAGAGTGAGTTAATAAAAAAAAAATAACGATGTCTAAACAGAAAGCTCTGCTGAATAAAACTGTGATTTTTGAGTTTTAGTGAATAAAAACAGAAACATTTGATTTTAGGATCCTCAGTCTGGAACAAGAGTTGGCTCCGTCAGTCGCTCTGTAGTGGATGGAGGTCTCCATCCATTAAGAGCTTTAAAAACCAGGAACAGGATTTTAAAATCTCTTCTAAACGAGGGGTTCTAGGTTCTCATTGTTTCCTGACGATCTTCAAGACTCTTACTTTGAGGAGGTTCAAGATCTTCACACACAGCTCATAGTCAAAATTGCCGTAGGTGGAGTTGGTCATGTCGTAGATGAATATGAGACCGTCTCGCTGAGTCTGGATGCTTCAGAAGGAACAGGAAACACAGCAGGGTAAAAAACACAGAACTGCATTTCCTGAAACGCTTCGATCCCAGGTTAAGATTTAAGATTTAAAATGTATTTCCATGTCTTGCCTCTCTATGGCCTTGTCCAGCTGATAGATGATGGCCTGAAGAACTGCCTTATGGGTAGTGGAGTCCGGCCGGTGGAGGCGAGCGGTGAAGAGGGCCAGCGCTGCACCCTTCGCATCCCGTCCGGGCTAAAATCAACAAAAAACAAACAGAAAACAACTTCAAAACGGAGGGAAAAAGAAAACCACATGGGAAGATCTACAGCTTTGGTTTGAATGATTTACGGTTTGAATCTTTTTGAAAAAAGAAGAAAAACATCTTTCAGACCAAAAAACAGACAGGATGTTGGTGACTCTTCATTATAACATTATAAACATTTCTCTTTATTTACACATTGTTATATTTCTAACTTGTAGCGATTTACAAAAAAATAAACAATTTTTTGTAAGAACTGTTGTAAAATGTAAAGCATTTTGAGCTGCAGCTTAATGCATATGAATAATTTTCATTATTACATATTCATAAAATTCATTATATGTTGCGAAAACTTTGTCATTTCACCCAAACCTTCTTCCTGTAAAAGTTCAATATGGAGGATAAATTTGTTTCAATCCTCACAGTCATTTTTATATAAAAAAAAAAAGTTAAATCCTAAAGACTGCAAGTTTAACAATAATCATCTCTCATTAATAATCATTTCTCCAAAACTTTATAAAAAAAAAAAATTTTTTTTCTTTCAGCTGCTCCCATTTAGGAGTCACCATAGTGGATCAACCCAACCATCTCCATTTCTTCCTCTCCTCTGCATCTTCCTGCTTCAAACCAACCACCTACATGTCCTCTTTCAACACGTCCCTACCCTCACTTCCACTCTCCTCCCCTTAATTCTCTCCTCCTCCATCTGGACATGCCTTCCTCTGTTCTTCTTCTTCTTTGGCCAACAATAGTCCAATTTCCACCAGCACCCTGTAGGCTAACAGCACTGGTGGCGGTCGTTGTTAACTCGGGCCTCGACCGATCCAGTATGGAAATCTGTTTGGTTGTCTGCCTGTTGATTTGGCAAAGTTTTACACCGAATGCCCTTCCTGACGTAACCCTCCCCATTTACCCGGGCTTGGGACCGGCACAAAGAAATACACTGGCTTGTGCATCCCTAGTAGCTGGGTTCAATAAAAAAAAAAAATAATAAAATAAAATAATAAAATTAATAATATAATTTAAACTACACTATTTAAACAGCATAACGTTTTAAAAGAGTCCATTAGTACTTTTTGGTCTTGAAAACAGCCTGCTTAGAAAAAAAAAATCTTTTAAGGACATTTACATTTACGGCATTTAGCAGACGCTCAGAGCGACTTCCATGTCCTAATTACAGGGACAGTCCCCCTGGAGCAGCTCAGGGTTAAGGGTCTTGCTCAGGGACCCAGTGGTGGTAGTGCTAGAGGTGGGATTCGAACCGGGGACCTCTTGATCCAGAGGGGATCCAAAGGTCCGTAGGCAAGTACCCTACCACTAGACCACTGCCACCCTTAATTGTGTTAAGGAGAAACACAATTAAATTGCAGTTATATTAAAAATGAAAGTGCAATTATATTTATATATTAAATATTTTCTGCTCTTGTCAGCTGTTTTACTGACGTGTTGTTTTCTCCCAGAATTTGCAGGAGTTGAATCGATTTCTACCCACTTAACTCTTCGCAGTAAGAGGAGTGCAAAACTTTCACACCTCTGTATTTTAAAAACAGTTTTGTTCCAAAATTACATTTATCTGAAAAAAAGAATAACTGCTAAACTTGAACACAATATCTTATGCAATAAAATCTGCCATTTTTAATTGATTGTTTATGTTTTACAGATTGTTTTTGTTTAGTTTGTGTGTCTGCACTTACTGAATTTATTGCTTTTTGCACTTCATGTTAAATGTTTTAGGCTGTGAGAATTTTACTTTACACGTCCATGAATATTGGAGTATTTCTTGTATAAACCACTCTCACATAGTTTATGCGGCTTTGAGAATACAGTACTTCACAGTTAACTCAGTAGTTAATTTGACATTGAATTCCCATTTATTCTGTATATTTTCCTTTGTCTAATTTCTAAGTTGCACTTCAATATTCAAATTCTTTTTGGAAATAATGTCCAAACCGAACACTTACTCACCAGAACTGTGAACTTTCCACTCAGCAGCTCCGTCCTCAGAGGCTCTTCATTCGGGTTAATGTTGTAAATCCCTTCCTTTATTCTAGTATTCTGAAAAATAAAAACGAAACCCTCAGTCTCATCCTGTTGTCTTTAAAACAAAGCCTTTCATGAATAAGAATCTCAGAATTATACTTGTTTCAAACAAATGTGCCCTTTAAGGCTGGGCAAACAGTGATAGTTTTATTTTTTTCTTTAAAAATTATTGATACATTTTTTGTGATAAATTACAACCACAATATTCTTTTCTGAAAGCATCACGGAGAACGATTGATAGATATATAAATGATAAATCATGCAGCCCTAAAATGCCTCAAGCATCATTAATCTGCCTCTACATGGCCTGGATGTGGAACAGGGTCCTGGAAACATTGAGATGGTAAGATTAAGAAACGAATAAACAAAGTGATTAATGATGATGAAGGGTCATGGTGAACTCATGCCCCACCTTGTAGGCCTGGAAGAGGTCGATGGCTCTCGAGACATCGAATTTCCTGGCCATGAGGAACTTGATGGCGGTGATCTGACTGACGAGGGCGGCATTCTGAGACTGTTCTCGACACCTCACCTCGTTCAGGAACTCCTCCACCGCCTGAAAAACACAAATCAGCCATTGGACTTGTTCAAGAATAAGACTCAAAACCCATTCCCATTTTAAATTCAATCAGCTTATTTACAATCCGCACTGAAATGTGTCCCTGAATTAAACCCACCATTCCCAGGTAAAAACTTTAAAAATAAAATGAATGAAAAACTGTACTGGTGTAAATTATACAAATATACTCAAATATACTAAAAGTAATGAATAAAGAAAAAAAACAGAAATGTAAGTAATGTTTATATGAATGTAGATTAGTAAAGGAAACAGAAGTGTAACGAGATATAAATAAATATGGGCTTCATCCTGATGAGTTTAAAAAAAATCCTTCCATGATTCAGATTCTGTCCTGCACAAATAATCTACAGCATTACAGATATTAACCTCAATCTTTACTTTTTTATCTGATTATAAACATATAAACTGTGTAACGCATGCTGGGATTTAAACTCTTTTATAATAAAATATTCCCCAAAAATAAAATCTCTTTTACTGCAGGAGCCACTTTAATAGCAGCACATCTAGAAAAAAATCTGTAAAAAAATAACTTAATATATTTAAGTCAATGTTATTTAATAAATTAGAAAAGTAATATCTAAATAATAAACACTTATTGTAACTATAAAATTTAGGAAAAAAATTACATTTGTATAAAGACAATACAAAATTTTATTTCAATAAAAGACACTTATTAAATTTAAGCCACTTTGTTTTAACTACATTTTTAAAAATGTAACTTGTTGCCGCTTTTATTATTTTGTTATTGATAGTGTTATAAACTGTAAAATGTGAATAATTTTACTATTGATTGTGTTTTAAAATAATATTTGATCATTTTTTTATTGATCTGTTTAAACTGTAATATTTGATTATTGTTATTGATCATGTTTTAAACTAATATTTGATTTTGTTATTATCTGTTTTTAAACTGTAATATATGATTATTTTGTTATTGATCAGTGCTTAAACTGTGATATTTGATCATTTTGTTATTGATCGTATTGGTATGTGTGTATATAGCTGGACAGGTGTGACAGGATGAGGTACAGGGTGAGGTACACTGAGAGTTAATGTAATTGAATGTAATTGAGTATTTGAGCCTCATTAACCCTCACTGTGAGGGTGCTGTTAGCAGCCATGCTAACCCGCCCGGCTCCATACTGACAGAACCGGACCCGTTCCGACAGAGCCCTGGCCGTCCCTCGCCCTCGGTACGGGAGCTATAACCCGCCATCGGATCCGCAGGCCGGTCCCGGTACTGGAGGCCGGAGTTCGACTGGGCAGCGGGCCGGAGAACAGAAACTGGGCCGCGTCTCGACCCCTCCGCCCAACGGACACAACCCTCAAAGTCCGGCTCTGTCGGGCACAGCCCGCGGTCTGAGCTGAACCTAACACGCGGCGCGGTACCGCGACAGGAGGTGAGAAAAGAGCAGAACCGGAGACCCCGCTTACCGCCTCCTCCGGGGGGCTCAGCGCCGCCGCCATCTTGAAGCCTCAGCAGCGTCTGTCGCGCGCGCAGCCGCAGTGCGTGTCCCACCGGCCGTGCGCGCTCCCGAGATGGCGTGCGCGCGCACGCTCTCAGAGCACATAACGCAACAGTCACTTTATAGTTTACTCTATATACTCACTTTATACAAATGCATAGATAGCTAGACCGAAAGATAGATAAAAGAGACAGGTAGGTCTGATCAGGACTCCGGAGGTGATTGGTTGAGAGCGAGTTGATAGGTGTTGATCTGCTGTTTGTGTTTATAAACTGGTGTAAATGATTTCCATATTTTTCGCCGCGGTTTTAGTGTGTTCTTGATATTAAGAGCAGGTTGGTCTCTGTGATTGGTTTAAAGCTGTGTTTGTGGGCGTGAGTCCGCAGGCCGGTTAGCTCAGTTGGTTAGAGCGTGGTGCTAATAACGCCAAGGTCGCGGGTTCGATCCCCGTACGGGCCACTCCTTTATTATTCCTTCATTTTAAATCTGTATCTTAAATCTAGAACGACACGTAAAGAGGGTCTGGAGTGAAATGACCCGTTCAGTCTCTCTTTAAATCCGAATGAGAGACTTTTCCAGCAGCTCTACACCGCCAGAGGCTGTATATACAGCTTATGTGGACAAAAGTATCAGGACAAGACCATTACTTCCACTCCGTTCACTTCTCTTTAGAAGAGAGGCGAGTTTGTTTTTGGGTTCCTTCTGTTTCTTTTTATGAAAAAAAAAAAAAAAAAAGTTAGCAAATCCGCCACTTTTAATTTCCTTTCCTTAATGTTTCAACTGGACAATAAATCTCCACCTTGTAATCATGTTCCAGCACCCAGGGAGCAGTGATGAGGACGGTACCTTGATCAATGGAACTTCTGGACAACAGACTGTTCTGGGATTGGAACTCACAACCTGGAGTCCCTAAGCACTAGGAGTTTTGGGTTAGGGTTTTACTGAAGGAACATAGTGAAGTGAAAGCATGTTTGTGTGGATTTAAGTACACACTCCATTGAGTTTAAAACATTTATTTAACAAAAACAAAGAACATTGTGACGTCTGCTTTATTCTGGGGCATTCCTGCTCTTCAGTGTTTGGGTTCACTTTTGGATTTGCTTTGGAGGGGAAAAAAAAAAAGAAGGATGGAAAAAATGCTTCATTTATTCTTCTATTTGCTGTAATTTTGAAGGAATTAATTAAGGACCTACAGCGTTTCAGGAAGAAGGAGAACCACTTCCTCCTCGCTGTCTGAGATCACCATCACTTCACCTGTGAAACACACACACACACACACACACACTCTCAGATACAGTCCCTGACACACACACACACACACACACACACACAAACACACATACCCTTCTTCTCTCCGTCCGTCACTGCTTGCCACTCGTCTTCCTCCTCATCCTCCTCCAGTCCCCAGGCATTCCCGAGCCCTTCGCCTATCTGTCCGGTTCCCGTAGCAACAATAACAGGTGAAGGCACACTGATGGAGGGTAAAGGTCAAGGGTCAGTAACAGGTGGCTCAAGAAAAAGAAATGGCTGAAAACACTTATTTAAGAAATATTTAAGAGTTATAATCACACCAACAAACAAACAAAAGAAAAAAAACTTCACACTCAGTAAAAGCTCATTTTTCCCCCATTTCCTCATTTTTCAGAAAAACTGAACTTATGGAATCAGGCTGATCTGAATCTGATCAACGGGGGGGGGGGGAATCTTCAAATTTAAAAGCAATGAAAGCGAAAAAGAAACTAGAAAACATGCTCCTCGTCTGGTAAATATCACCCATTCATTTCTTCCTCCGTTTTAAATCACACCTCTGAAACTGGTTGCCAGATATATATTTAACTCTTTGTACTGCTAGTATACCCAAGGGGGTTGGGTAGCCAGTCAATCTCGGACCCTAAGAGGTTTTTTTTTTCTCCACACACTGGAGTTTTTGGTTCCTCTCCTCCATAGTCGTCTGGCTTTAGCTTTTAGACCATGCTTACAACCTATGTCTCACAACTATGTAAAGCGCCTTGGGGCAACTCTGTTGTGAAAGGTGCTATACAAGAATAAATTTAACTGAATATATAGCAACGATCTGATAAATCCCAACTAAATTTTACATGCAGTTCAAATCTGGCAACCCTGCTCTGGGTGGACACATTGACCCGTGGCGGTGAAATAAGAGCTTCAAAAAAAAGGGTTAAAAGTGACACACCAAAAAAAAAAAAATTCTGCTCTTACTTTTTTAGTACTTATTTGAACTTTGCTGGTATTGTGAGAGGTGGTTGCAATTGGAGACTGGACTGTAAAAACTCAAACCCAAATTACTGCATTTTAATCGCCATCTGGAGCACTAAGGTTTGTTAATAAAAGTATCAAAAAAGTAACTATTTTCTGGTTTCTTACTGTTGCCCTTTTCTTTTCTCCTTCATTTGAATGTTATTTTAACAAGTTTAAAAGTGAAATTGCACCAAAATTACAAAATGAAAACCATCAGAGAGTGATGAGGTGAAAATTAACGTTAGAATAAAATTAAATTTACTCTTTATGAAAAAATTGGACTTTGCCTCTCATCTTGTTCCATTTTTTCTCTAAAGGATACACTTCAGCAGGAGGCTCTGATTGGCTGACAATCTTGTCGGCTGTCTCTTGGACGTCCTCTGTCTCCACTGGAGTTTCTTCTCTTCTCAGTGCCGTGATTCGCTCTTTAGGAACAAACTCAGCAAAACCAAACTTGCCCCCCTCCTTCCTGAACCCAAAACCATCAGATCAGATTAAATTAGTTCATAGTACATTAAATCAGATCAAATCACATTAGATTTGATTAAATCAGACTAAAGTTGCTTACAAAAATTGAAATGCAATTCAAATATAACCCAGAACTGCCCGATTTGGCAACACACACACACACACACACACCTCACCTGACCCGTCTGTCATTTTCCAAGGCTTTGTTGATGAGTTCTGTGATTTCAGACACTTTCACACTGGCTATTTTACTGCACCGGAGAACCTGAACACACACAAACATTTTTCTTCCAAAATGTCAAAAAAGGTTTAATTTGTACATTCCAAATTAAAACATGCGTTTTTTTTTTATTTCTTGTGTATGTTTAGTGTGTTGTTGAGGGAGTTCTCCAGGTCTTCCTGAAGGACAGTGTTTGTGTCATTTTCAGTTCAGTCTCTGTACCTGAGCAGTTTTAGAAGCAGTGTGGGATCATCTCCACAGAGAATGGAGAACAAAAAAAACACAACTGACATCCAAAGAAGAGCTTTGGGACGTCCTTTAAGAAGCCTGGAGAAGATCCTGAAGACTTAAAGAAAGAAGCTGGTCTAAGAGAGTTGAGGCTGTGCTGAAGCATAAGAATAATGATGGGGTAGTGAATATTGACATTAAAGCTGGTTAGAATTAAACTCTGTTTAGGCTGGGGATCACACAGAAGAAACCGAAATCAGGGGGTGAAGAGTTTTGGACAGGACTGCACAAGGACAATACAAACTTAAACCTTTAAGTGAGACACAGACCTGGTCTTTGAGCAGCATGATGCCTCCACTGGACTGAATGGAGCAGATCTCCCGGTGTTTGTTCATGGCCAGAACCAGCTGGCCGTCCATGACCAGCTCCTCTTTCTCACAGGGGTCCACCAACAAATATGTCCTAAAGGAGAGTAAAAAATAACAAAAAATGTTTTTATTTATTTGTATTAATGCTCAATTATCATTAATTATTACTATTATTATATGAAAAAAAAAAAAACACACACACACACACACACACACACACACACACACACGAGGGCTGCAATGACTGTGCCCGGGGAGCACTGATGGGGATGGTTCCTTGCTCACAGGAACCTCGGGTTAACCCTCTAGTTTAATAAAAATAAATAATCAACTACTTCTGAACCCTGGTAGGCTGCCCTGAAGTAAGCAGGGTACAGTCCCCAACACTGCTCCCCGGGCACTGGATCTTTCTGGGTGTGTTTGAAACTGCTCCTTCAACACTTTCGGTGAAAAAGTGTGCTGTGGACCCACCCCTCCTGGAAGAAAGCGAAGCTCACACAGACAGGCATGTGATAAATACTGAGGGGAACAGGGTCTCTCTCTTCCGGACTGAACTGAAAGTGAAAGTAAACATGAAAGCAAGTGAAAGTGACTGTCAGCATGAACACTCAGTGAACCACAACCAAATCCTCTGTATTTAACACACACACACACCAGCAGGGGGCAGACATGTCCAGCACCCAGGGAACAGTGGTCCCTTGCTTAATAATAATAATAATAATAATAATTCAGGCCAGGGGAGTTGCATTCTGGAAAATTACATTAAGTACTCAAGCCTCATTTGCCAAAAAATAAACAAATAAATAAATAAATAGAGTTTAAATAATGACCTTTCTTACTCAGGTTTAAACAATTTGAATTACAATCTAAACATCTCCTTTTAAAAAATCTCAGTGAGACACTTTCCTCCCCGATTTCTCGTCCTGACGAAGAAGTGGAGCTGAACTCACCACAGTGACGTCTCGGCCCTGAATGGACACGTCCGGCCGTCTGAAGTGTGACAAAGCAGAAATGGCAGCGATGCTCGCCGCGTCCATCAGGTTCCCATCATGATTCAGGACATGGACGTCCACACGGATCTGCCACACCTGCCAAAATACATCAGATGAATTTTATAGCATATAGAGTAATTCTATTTATGAATATTTGGTATATAAAATAAAATTAGACTTAATATAATAAAATAACTTAATTATTTTTGATAGAATCAAGAGTTCAAGATGACTCTTAGTATATTTTGTGTCAGTAAATCTGTGTAAATGAACAGAGAGTTTGTGACCTTTTCTCCTGAAATCACACACAGAGACTCAGTGTCCAAACATCTGGAGTTTCTCAGACACCTTTCCAGCTGCCTGTTCAGCGTCACCAACAACTCAGACTGCCTGTGACAGACAGACAGATTGACAGACAGAGAGAGACTTCAGAATCAAAGTGAAACTAAAGGGATTTGAATTTTCTGTAAAAGTTCATCCTCAGAATTTAAAGCAAGTCACTGAGATTTAAAGTGAAATAATCAGTCTTACTGACTGATTTCCATTTTTACAAATAAAATTCAACCATTTTATTTATTTTCCAAAAGTACAATCTAAACAGAGATTTTTTGGTTTAAAAAAATAAAACCACCCTCAGCTCAGGATTCATTCTGAAAATGGGGGGAGCCTTTAAAATCTATAATTGCTTAAACAGAAACCACTTAAAAAGAATAAAATTAGGACTAAAGCATTAAAATGAAAAAAGTATATAATTTGGGCAGAATAAGTGGTGATGAAGAGGAGTCTCAGTTTGGTATGTTAGATTAGGGGAGGCGTTTTCAGTCTCTTGAAAGACGAAAGCAAACTTTAAAGTTAGACAGTCCCCCGTTTCAGTCTCCTCATCAGTTTTTAACCTGCTGGGGGACAAACCTGTTGGGCTGGAAGGAGGGGGACGCCATGGGAGACAGTTCCAGGTTAAAGAACATGATTCCCTCTGTGGGACGAGAATCTTTCGGCAGCACCAGTTCAGACGACACCTGAGCAAAGACCCTTCAGAGAGAGAGAAACGCTCGTCAATAATGATCAATATTCATCAAAACTCAAACCATTTTCCACACTTTATAAAACCAGGGAAATCACTTAAAAAAAAAACTCCAAGAAATGAGGACTGAGTCGTTTACAGCAGGGCTTATTTTATTCTTTAGGAGCCAACAACAGGAGGTGTGAGAGGTTGTATGGGGGGGGGGTGTGTAATCAAAACTATCAGTTCATTATAAACAACTGTCCTCTCAAGTCTTAATCAGCAAAACTGGCTAGCTCAGTTGGTAGAGCATGAGACTCTTAAATGGGTTCATGCCCTGCGCTCTGCTTATAGGGTGGTGGTGGTCTAGTGGTAGGATACTTGCCTATGGACCAATGGCTCAAGAGGGCCCAGGTTCAAAGCCCCTCTAGCACTACCACCACTGTATACCACTGTCCCTGAGCAAGACCCTGTAATTAGGACATGTAAGGATAAGAGCATCTGATAAATGCTGTAAATGTAACTGGAAAATCAGAGAAGACAGTCTGGAGTCAAACTAGAATGAAATATTATTTCTGATGGAGTGACGGGATCTCACCTCGTTTTCCCGAGACAGACTGTACAGCTGCCATAATCCGTGCCAAACGAGATTTTTATATTCCGGTAGTCGTACGCCTGACGGCCATCCAAACGCTACAAACAATTTAACAATACATTTATTTTTATATACACTTTATAAAATCACATACATATATATACACATACATACATACATACATACATACACATACATACATACACATATATCTACACACAGAGTTTCTATAGTACACAGAGGCAGTGTATATAGTATAGTGTATATAGAGACAGTTATACATAGTATATTGTGTATATAGAGTTTATATAGTATATAGATCAGGACAGTGAGGAGTTCATTGCTGATGCTGAACACTGAGTGGTTGGAAACCTAGGGTTATATATTTCATTATATATTCTAAGAACTGTTTCCATTTCTTTCTTTCTTTCATTTAATCCTCAATCTGATAAAGATCAGACAGTCTGGCAGGAACCAGGAGTTTTACACCAACAAGGAGATGCACAACAGAAACGAGGCTCCGTGTTCAGGACTGTGTTCATGTTCAGAATTTGAATTGTTTCACCTTTTTCTCCTGGACAGCTTTAAGGAGGAAGAGTCTCTCGCAGTTGGACAGCGGAGTGTCTCTCATCTCTGCAGACTCAGACCCGCACTGTTTCTTAGAGACTTTCAGACACGCTGCTGCTCCGACGCGGCCCGATGACGAAATTGGAACAACAGTAAAACAAAGACGCACGGTGATGACGTATATTTGTGCGCCGAAATGAGTGCACCCGCAACCGAGGTTCCGCTCCCTCGACGCCTTGCTCCCTTAAAAGGCGAGTGCGCTGTTCGCGTTCGGTCTGGGGAGAAGCGGAAGCTCCTTATTACGCACACCTTGATATCAGGTGTTAATCTCTTTAGGCCACACCCCCCTCATTACATAAACACATATCACCTGATCTGTATAATATATATTATATTAAAGTGAAACAGCTCCTCAAATGTATTTATTTTTTAGTTGTAAATCTTTTTGAACACAATTCTGTTTTTTTTGTTGAAGGTGTTGCTCTTCAGAAACGTGTGGAGACACAGAAGTGCATTTAAAATAGTTTATTTATAAAGATACACTTGCTATAAAACCCACTGTGTTTGGAGGGGCGTCCAGTGGGGCACAAATACAGAGCTTTAACAAGCCGACAACTTTCCCAAAACCAGCGCTCTGTATTTCTGACGTCCCAGTCAGAGATCTAAACCGAGAACCCGCTGCTTCCTCACTGCACTTCTTTCAGGTGGGAACAGGTTTGGGATTTTAAATCATACGTGGAGAAAAAGAAGCATCATTCACAGCAGCCAGACATGTTAGTGCAGCTCAGGAGGAGAAAGACTGCGTTTGAAAGAGAGAAATCTGTGCATTTATATCTTCAACAGCTGGACGTTGCATACAGACCACAAACCCACAACTTTCCTCCACCTGTGCAGTTTTTTTAAGGCACGACACTGAGATGTTTACGCTAAAAGGAAAATCTGGGGAAAATAAAATTATAACCAAAAGAAAACATTATCTGTCCGCTACTTAGCCATGCATTTTAAAACCTCAAGCTAGGCATATATCTGACGGCAGAAAGACCAAACTATAGAAAATGCAGAAGCAGCTCTGGGTGGATTCACACGGCAATGAACTCAAAACCACACAACGTGAATTGAATTTTTTTTTGGTTTTTGCTTTTTTTTAAACCACAAAGACAGAATTGGGGTCACTCTTTTAAGAAGGAAGACTGTAGGATCAAAACCCCTCTGCAGGATGGATCCCACATCTCTTCCAGTTTCATTCCCTTCCTGAATACGAACAGTCTCTGGGACCGTCTGGGGCATAACATTTGTTTTTGAAAAAGCTGAATTTTTTTCCCAGTTTTAGTTATAGGAGTTGAGGGATAGAGACGATAGTGAGACCAGCTATGTTATACAGGTTGGAGACAGTAGAGAGACTAGCGATGTATGATGGGAGGTCGGGAGGGATGAGGACGGACAGGATTAGAAATTAGTGTATATTAGAGGGACAACTCTGGTTGGTTGGTGTAGTGACAAAGTGAGAGAAAGGAGACTGTGTTGGAGGAGAGATGAGGAGTATATCAGGAGAAGGGCTGAGGATGGAGCTCAAGAGGAAAGACAAAGAGGAGGTTTATGGAAGTGGTGAGAGAACATTTTTTGAGGATTTTTTTCTTGAATCTTGAATTTCTGGGCCTGATATAATAACTGGGTCTAATCAGGGTCAATGCTGATCTAAATCTACTCTGAAATCTAAATTACTTTGTTCTTATTTATCAGTTCAGAGTCAGGTAAGATTACTGGAGATCATCTTCGTGCTTTTGCTTGAGATTTTCACAAAACCGTTCAAATGAATCGATTATTTTTCGGTGAAACTGGGAAAACAGAGATTTTTAAGGAAAACAACAGTTTAACCTCAAACCAATGACTAAGAGACAGCCCAACATCTCGTCCATCAGCAATGAGGTTGGATTTTTTAACAGGATGTTTCGCAGGTGTTTTTCTTTTATTGCTAATTGAAGTCAGCTAGACTGTCCTGTAAGTGGAAAAACTCCACTTGGTGCAAGAAAGCAGACATGAGGTTTAATATATTTGTTACAATGATTTGTGCTCATGCGCTCAGATTAGTATTCAAGTCCAGAAGAACCAGTTTTTTCCAGGTTTTTTTTTGTTGTGCTTTATGGAATCACTCCGAAAAGGACACACCGACTGACGGTGGAAATGATTCACGTCTGGCTAAGGCGTCACAAAGTGGTGGGCTGACCAGCAGCTGCGGGAGGAAGAAAAACACCATCAGTTTGATGCTCACAGTATTTAATTGTGCAGTTCAAACCTTTTAAATGCCTTTCCAACTAAATCTAATCTCAAGCCCTGTCACAAAAAAACTTTATTTAAAGTTAAAATCAGGGCCCTGTTTACACTTAAAACCCAAGTTAAGCATTCTTTTGAAACATTTGTCCTTTTTCTAAAGAATCTGTACATCTACTCAATTACACTTCTAAGAGGAAAAACTTTTCCCCCAATTTCTATTGGCTAAACAGGACTCTTAATCTGATATGATGATTAGAATCATGCTGAGTGATGAGGGGGGAGAGGGAAAACTATATTCTACCCTCCAATAGAGAAAAATCCACGCTTGGGCCCCTGAATCCACATGGCTGCGGATTCAGAGGCAAATCTCCCAATCTGAAAGAAACACGTCTTATTTCTAATATTTAAGACACTGAGATTTGTGTTGGAGAGGGACGAGGACGGACTGGAAAAAGGATGAGTATATTAGAGGGATGGCTCAGGTTGGATAAAGAGTAAGTCAGGTGCTTGATCAATGACAGATTTGTTTATTTAATTGCATAATTTAAGAGTTTTAGTTGCAGCAATCTGGTGAGCACCCATTCAGAATGCAGAAGAGCTCAGATCTCTGTAAAAGTTCAGTTCTCTATACAGATCACTGAGACACAGTTTATAGACTTAACTCTCTGCTTTTCTGCTAAAGCAGAACAGCAGCACATAATTAACAATGAAAAGTCGTCCAGTTACTTGTGGTCACTCAAATACAGATGTTTGGCTCATCTGTTTAATTAAAAACATGCTCTCGCTGCTCTCAGTTTGAACATACTGGAACAATGTGTGTGTGTGTGTGTGTGTATGTTTGACACACTCACCACGGGATTTGATATAGCAGTCTTGACAGTTGAGCACACCGTTCCGAATCCGAACATCAGTTCCTGCACTCGCATCACCAAGAAGCCCTTTACACACACCACACTGGAACACACACACACACAGACACACATACACCCACACTTATTTCAGATATACAAATAACCTAAAGTCTGTCTGTCCATCCATCTATCTCTGTATATAAATCTAATATAAAAGGTTTTTACAGATTTCACTAAATGTTTCTTAAATTTGAGTCCCTCACTGACCCTCCTACATCACACAGTTCTGAAAGTAAAAAAGGATTTTTTAACCTCATGAAATTTTTTAACCTCATGATATGATATTTGTCTACTTCTCCACTTTTAACCAAATTACCTGCTTTAGACACTCATTTGTACCTTAAAGCACTGAATGTGGAAGTAAAGCCCCAAAGTCTGGATGATCATCGCAGCTCCTTTACCCAGAGGTTGTGAACAGCTGGAGCAAAGCTTCTTCCCACTAATGGACCTGCAGAGAGAAACCAGCAGAACAGTTCTCCACACGCTTCAGAACCCAATCATGCTTCTTCTACAGAAACAGCATTAATGTTTATAAAAATAACCAGAATATTCACCCCAATATTCTTTTTATCTTTTATCAATATTCTTTTTTAACATCTCTGAGATTATTTATACATTTTTACATTCCTAGTCTGTTTAGTTTCTTTGTGACTGAAGATCTGTGACCACTTGCAAGAAACATTATTTATTTTAAAATTAAAAGGTTAAGAAGAGACTTCAGTGTTGTAAATGTAAAATTAAACATTTTAAGTCAAAATTTAAAGTAAGAGGATGCCTGAGAAGTGGAGATGAAGTATACTGGTACCGATCTTCAAGAATAAGGGTGATGCACAGAGCTGTAGTAACTATAGAGGGATAAAGTTGATCAGCCACAGCATGAAGTTATGGGAAAGAGTAGTGGAAGCTAGGTTAAGAAAAGCGGTGAGGATTTGTGAACAACAGTATGAATTTATGCAGAGAAAGAGCACTACAGATGCAATGTTTGCTCTGAGGGTGTTGATGGAGAAGTACAGAGAAGTTCAGAAGGAGTTACATTGTGCATTTGTGGACTTGGAGAAAGCATATGACAGAGTGCCTAGAGAGGAGTTGTGGTTTTGTATAAGGAAGTCAGGTGTTACAGAGAAGTATGTGAGAGTAGTTCAGAATATGTATGACGGCACTGTAACAGTGGTGAGATCTGCAGTGGGAGTGATGGATGCATTTAAGGTAGGGGTTGGATTATATCAAGGATTGGAATGGCTGAGCCCATTCTTGTTTGCAATAGTAATGGACAGGTTGACGGATGAGGTTAGACAGGAGTCTCCATGGACGATGATGTTTGCTGATGATATTGTAATCTGCAGTGAGAGTAGGGAGCAACTTCAGGAGAACCTGGAGAGATGGAGATCTGCTCTAGAGAGGAGAGGAATGAAAGTGAGTAGGACAAAGACAGAATACATGAGTGTGAATGAAAGGGAGGAAAGTGGAGTGACTAGGATGCAGGGAGTGGAGGTAACAAAGGTGGAGGAGTTTAAATACTTGGGATCAACCGTTCAGTTTAACGGCGAATCTGGAAGAGAGGTGAAGAAGAAGAGAGTGCAGACAGGTCGGAATGGGTGGAGAAGAGTGGCTGAAGTGATTTGTGACAGACAGGTACCAGCTAGAGTAAAATGGAAGGTTTACAGGAGAGTAGTGAGACCAGCTATGCTGAAAGGGTTAGAGACAGTGGCACTGACAAAAAGACAGGAGGCAAAGCTGGAGATGTCACAGTTAAAGATGCTGAGGTTTTCATTGGGTGTGACGAAGATGGACAGGATTAGAAATGAGTATAATAGAGGGACAACTCAGGTTAGACATTTTGGAGACAAATTTAGAGAAGCAAGGTTACATTGTTTTGGACATGGTTTGAAGGAGGAAGATGCAGAGGACCGGAAGAAATGGAGACGGTTGATCTGCTGTGACGACCCCTAAATGGGAAAGAAAATTTTATTTTAGTTTAAACTGAATCTTCTTCTTTTTCTTTCGGCTGCTCCCATTTAGGGATTGCCACAACGGCTAAACCATCTCAATTTCTTCTGGTCCTCTGCATCTTCCTTCTTCAGACCAACCACCTGCATGTTCTCTATCACCACGTCCATAAACCTCCTCTTTGGTCTTCCTCTTTTCCTCTATCCTGGCAGCTCCATCTTCAACACTCTCCTTCCAATATAATCCTCATCTCACATCTGGACATGTCCGCACCAGCGCAACCTCTAACTTTGTCCCCAAAACGTCTAACCTGAGCTATCCCTCTAATATATAATACTAAAAATAAACTGAATTTTTAAGTTTTGCTGAAATGAGTTTGCACAGGTTGAGGGCAAAATTTGATGCAGAAAAATGAGCAGAGGAGCAGTTCATGCAAAAATCCGGAAAATTCAACAGAGTTCAGGATCAGGATTCGAACCTGTATGCAAAATTCAAACACTGCATGACAGTCTGAAAGGCGAGACACAATTTTCAAAAGCAGTGACAGTGTGAGTCAAGAGACCAGAGATGCATTTCTCAATAATCAATAATCACAGATAATCACCATCTCAATGATTCCCACATCAATAAAGCATTCAATCAACACAACTGAACTAAAATAAAGAAACAGCAGTGAACAGATTTTTCACAAATTTTTTATTATTATTATTATTATTATTGTTATTGCTTTTATTCCCATGTTGCATTTCTATTTTACGTCTGTTTTATTTTGTTCAATTTCTTCTTTTTAAAATCCATTTTAATCATATTTTAATTATGTCTAAATTCTATTCTATTTAACCTTTTAAAACCTTTGTGTTTTGTATTTTCTTTTGTCTATAAATCACTTCAAAAGACAGCAGCAAATGAAAGGTGCTATATATTATATTATTGAATTTTACATGTTGATTTTTAATATTAATTAGTGTTTTGGTTTGTTTGGTTTCTTTTTGCTTTATTGGCTAAATATTTTTTTCCATTTAAAAGAAACATTTTATTATAGCTAAATTTAAATAATAAAAAAAAATACATCATGTAAATTATTTATTGAGCAAACACATTAATTATAATAATTATAATTTTTTTGTCAAAATTGGAATTAACATAGAACTTCAGGCTGAAATGAGAAAAGCAGCAAAAGTCCATGTTAATAAAAGCTCAGCTGTTTTTATGGGGCTTTATTTCAGAACCTGGCAGCTGTTCTGACAACTAGTGTTCTTTCAAGATCTGCATTTTAAAATTTTTCTGTAATTTCAGTTTCTATGTGTGTGGATGAGGTACAGAGACAGATCCTACCTGCTCGGGGACGAGGGTGGTGTGTCTTGTGATGATGGAAGTGACTGAGATGGATGCGTCCCTAAAATGTTTTCATACGAGCCGGTCCTAACCACACAGACACGCATAGACATTCAGACACAAACATCAGAAAGCAAGCAAAGTGGCTTTGTTTCCATCCTTTCCTTGCAGGATTCTCCCTTTTCTTCATACCAAGGATTGATGAGATGAATTAATAAACCAGGAATGGGAGAAATTCCTCGCAAAAGAAGCATAAACAGAAACAAATGCATGTAGCAGAGCCAAGCTGAGTCCACAAGCTTGTCATGAAGACTCACCTTCTCATCCTGGGAGGCTGAGACTGTGAAGGGCTCAGATTTCGGTCCAGAGAGGCTGTTTTCTTCCACTCTGGTCTGTCCTCAGAGGAAGAGACGTGATCTAGAGAGGAGGGGAATGAAAGACAGTAGTACTGAGATAGAATCTTGTGAAAGTGAGGACAGCGGAGTGGTTAAGACGCAGGGAGTAGAGGTGGTGAAGGCGGAGGAGTTGGTGGACAGTTCAGAGTAATGGGGAGTGTGGAAGTGTTACCCTGTATGAACTGCAGTTGTGGTGTAGCTGATTGACTCTCCTGATGTTCTGCTTCCTGGCCGTTCTGCTGAGCAGGTCCAACAGGTTCTGTCTGGTCAGAGCTGTGCATTAAAACAAGTTAATGTCTATACTATATATAGATCTTTTTCTAACAGAGGATATTTATGCATATTTATATACATATGGAAGTATATTAATTTCCTCATTTCAGGTCATTACTTTCTGAATACAGAAAACAGAAAACTGTGAAATTCACTTATTTACTCAAAGATTATTTGCTAGTGCTGGTCAACATGGACAAAACCATCATATAAGAGATATTTAACAAATATTTAGCATATAAACTATCAGATAGCAGATGAGTGAAGAGGACGATGAGTATAAGTGTGTGTTATTATTCATACCTGTGCTCGTCCCCGTTATTCTTTTTTGTCTGTTTCTCTAGCACGTCCTGTTTCTTCTCCCAGTCAGCCAATGAGAGGACAATTGAGTCCTGGGGAGTTGTGGACAGTGGTGGACCTTCCGTCATACTGGGGGAGGACAGAGCTGATGGGCGTGGGGTCAATGGAGTCACAGTCTCCTCCAGGATCCGCCGCTCCTGGAAGAGTGAATCGCTGGTCAGGTGTGTTTTGATTTGTGTTCTGCTGTGGAGCCGATTAACCAACAGAGACTCACTCCAGGACCAGGACAGGGGACCAGGAGGGCTTAATGTGAAATAGGACAAGCAGCTTGTTCACATAAAATAACTGTTAATTACTGAAGATGAACCAGAGACATGACTCAAGTCAGAGATGAGTATAAGTGATTTCAATCTTAAAGCTCTAGGAGTCTAGCTGTTTGAGTCTCTGAGACAAATCTGAGTCAGTTTTGAGTCTCTGAGATGAGTCAGAGTGAGTTTTTGATACTCTGAGATTAGTCTGAGTCAGTTTTTGAGTCTCTGAGATGCGTCCGTGTCAGTTTTTGAGCCTCTGAGATTAATATGAGTTTGAGATTATAATACAATAAAAAAATAATACAATACAATAAATAATAAAATAAAAGTGAGGGAGGTGTGACCCACCTCTTCATTGTGTTTCCTCTCCTCCTCTTCCACTTCTTTCTGAGCTTTTTCCCACTCCTTCTTCAGCCTCTCCTGCTCCTGCTGATACTTCTCCTACAGAGAGAAACACCAAGATCAACAAGGAGTTCCGGAGTCAAGCATGGAGGAAGGAGGGAAGAGAAAAGAGGTGAGATATGAGGAGATGAAAAGACATGATGAAGATGAAGAGCTCTACAGACAGAGCTTGAAACAACTCTGCCAGGTTGTTTGTGTTCAGACACAGTTTCTCGAAACCTGAGCTCGGGTGGGGTTCAGATTCCCAGTTTGGGTTCTCAGCTATTTTCCCCGCCATCCCTCCTGCTTTTGCATATTTCTTGCTTTTTTCCACCTCCTACTTTCATTGCCTTAAAAACATTTTTAAATTTGGTACTTGTTTGGCAGCAAGGTTATTTTTCTATTTTATTATTATTGTATTTTAATTTATACGCCTGGTTCCTATGGCAACCACTTCACCATGTGAACACGCTGGATAACACCAAGCACAACCTCGTCTGATTCTTCTGACGTGAGTCTGGACCTTCCTGGATGTTTGGTAGATGTGAAGCTGGTTGTGGAAGGTCCTGCAGCGCACCTGAAGCGCTCAGTTTGTACCTGTAGCAGGCGCTCCTGCTCTTGCTGCCACCTCTCCTGCCGTTTACGTTCCTCGTCGGGATCCCACGTCCAGTGATCAACCCGCTTTGCGAGGTTTAAAATCGGAGTTTCGATCTGACACACACACATAAACAGCGAGAAAAGGAGAGAGGAAGGAGAAGGGAAGGACAGCTTGCAGCAATACAGACACAAAAAAAGGAAAGAGAAATGAAAGGAGTGATGGGAGGGTGTTGACGGTGTCTTGGAGGTACTTACACATTCACTGGTGAAGTCCAGACCCTCTGGAAAAGAGAAAACAGATTTAGAGTCTCCCTACACACTCCACTTTCTACTCTTTCTAAAAGAAATGTTGACAGTAGGGTTGGGTGATTGTTTTTCCAAATATTGGTTTTGTCACTTTATTTGTGTTAGTTTTTGTTGAAGACGATCATGAGAGTTTAGTCCTTTAAAATAGTCCTTTCAATTTGGCCACATGCTGGTGTTTAGGACTTTTTTGTCACAGGCACAAACAAAGCACACATAAAATGATGTTTTCTTTTGCAAATAAAGTGTCTGAAAAGGAATAATAAGGGAAAAGAAGCATTATAAATAAACAATCAACTCCTCTGCAGAAGGAAACCAGCCATTTGATTACACTGGTTCACTCTTTCCTTGTGGTTTTCAGAGAACAATGCTTGAAATGTACCCCTTTAATTTATATTGTAGAGCCATTACGAATTAAATTTATTCCTCAATTATGGTTTCAATAGTTACACCATCTACACTCAAATGGTGTGGCTGTAGGTACAAAGAAGCCACGAGAGGGCACAAGAGTGAGACCCAAACACCCAGACACTGCCGAACCAAAGATAAATGCATCGTGCAGGCCTAGAACCAACGTTTGTGAAAGGAGGGATCCCCAGGATGGACAGGAAACATGATGGGGGTGAACAACACTTTCCCACTCCTGCAGCAATGTAATTTGTTCATTCGTTTCATTCACTCAAGCCTGCTGTCCAACCCACTGAAAGGGGTGTTAAGTGTGATATATTCATGAAAATTAGTTAAAAAACCATAATGGACAGATTGCTGACCTGATGAGAGAAAAAACAAAAACAAAAAGTCTCCCAGTGAAGTTAGGGAGACAGCAGAGAGGAAAAATACACCCATTGGTTTTCTTTGGTTTGGTTCTTTGGTTTGTTTGGTTGAGAGAGGACAAGCAAAACACAGGGAGGAGCTATTCGAGGGTTAAAATCTGCCACCAAAAGGAGGAAAAGGACAGGGACACAAAGAGAGACCTCAAGTGTTACTGTCTGGCTCAGAAAGCGAGCCAAAAAGACTCACTGGGTTGCTGAGGGGACAATTTTTTGGGTCTTAAGTGACTTTTCAGGTTCTGAACTACAATTTCTTTTGTTGAAAACCCTCTGCACACTTCAGAATTTGGTCCCAAACCAGAACAGTGCTCCCTGTTGGTGGAAAAGGCTAAGCAAAGTCACCAAAAATTAAAAACGTGACTTTATAATAACACCAATTAGAAAGTAATAACTAATACTGATAGAATGTGTTTTGTTGAATTTTATCTATTTTAAGTTATCTTCTAATAATGTGAGGCCTGTTGAAAAATGTGCATTTTCAAATCACCCAAGCCTAGTGGACAACTTGGCTGAAAGAAATGAAAGACCATAAAAACTAAGCAGCACATGATGTCAGAGACGAGAACACAGTGCACTTATCCTGAATTTAGTTAGAAACCCTAAAGCACTGTGGAAGATGCAGCACAAAAATAATGCAAACTGGATTTTCTTTTGGGATGGACCCCGTTGTCCAGTGAGGACAATACTGAGTATTTGTTTCATGGACATGTGAGCTTGTGTCAGCCTGACAAATGTTCAGGGTCCTGCATGACTGTGCAACTTCCTAAGATGGACAGATGGACAAAGACTGGACCCAGTGACGGACGAGCGAGACTCCATCCTGACCCAAAGGGGAACCCTGGGACACTTTTACCTGTCGGAGCGAAGAACTCCCAGCGTAACCTAGAACTACTGGAGCTTTGAGGATGTTCTGACACACAAATCCACACAAACCAAAACCCCACCGCCAGAGGAGAAAACAGACGGAGAGTCGAGGCCAGAGCCATAAAAACAAACACAAAAAGGACAAAAGTGGGGAGTTGAATGGAAATTCAGAGGTAATTAACAGCTGAACAGGTTCAGGTTCTTCTCTAATTTTAATATTCTCTCCATTCTCAGCTTTTAAAATAAAAGAAGTGTGGTTTTATTACCTGCCAGCGAGAGCGAATTGGAGGTTCCTCTGAAGTCGGCAGAGGAATCCTCACCAAACTTCTCAGCTGAAGCATCTGAACTGCTCTTCTATAGGACAAACATAAGAAATAATTTTTTTTTTTACAAAAAGCAGAATGCTGTGTTTCTAGCTTTATAGATCACAAAAACTTTTTTTGTTGTTTTTATTTTTTTATTTTAAACTTTCTCTAGAATTTGTAGTGTAATTTTGACAAAAAAATCAAAATTAAAGATGTGATATGACTTGGAAATAAGGTCAGGATAGATGTGTAAAACTAGCTTGTTGGAGTTTTTTTTTTTAAGCACAATTTTTAAGAAAAAAAAAATAGAAGTATATTTAGTAGTCATATTTTAAATCAGTCTTTAATTTAGATGAAATCTTTCAGTTTTAAGTTGAAAACATGTAGTGCTACACATTTAATACGTCAAATTTTCTACAAATAGTTAAAATTTTAAAGTTAAAATTGTTCATTTCAGATACAGATGTTTCTGTTGCACTAAATACCAAAACTGTAATTTAAACAGTTAGTGTGAATACAAACTCTTCTTAAATCTCATTCAGGACGGATGGCATCTGTTCAGCTTAACAAATACAATTTTTAGTTATTTATTTATGTAATCAATATTATTTATTATTTAATTATTATCCTATCACTAGAGCCTAAAATTTAGTTTTCATTTACAATTGAAAGTTTATTATTTTCTTTACTTTATTAAAACAGGGATATTAAACTTTAGAAAGAGTCTTAAACCTTAGATTTTAAAACTTGCAACAAATAAAAACATGGTCGTTTTTGTTTACATCACATTAACATTTACATGTGCATTTTTTCACATTTACATTGCATTAATGTTTACATTTACAAAAAACTAGATGCTGCACTTCCTCCATCAACAAATCTTAGCAGATTCAAATCTGTCCTTTCTGTGTAATAAACATGTTCACTGAAGAGACCGTCTCTGTCTCGGACCATACCGGGTCAGGACTGGATGTGTCCGTCGTGGACAGTGTGACTGTCTGAGTCAGTTCAGTCACGATGGTCGTCTTGATGACACAGTTCCGCTTCATGTCTAAATCGGATACAGTCGGCTTCTCTTCTGTGAATCAAAACAGACGGAGATGGAGATTTGGGGTTTGATCCCCATGACAGGCAGGAAACATGGGTCCATGAATGAAGTGCAAAACACTCCCCCATAACTGCCCCCTGAAATGAAAAAAAAAAACAGCCACAAACCTGATACTTGTGAATTCATGAGCGTCATGGTGGTGTTCTCCTCACCACTCTTGTCATGAGGACCACTGAGACTCTCAGTCTCTTCTTCCATCTTTTCTGTCCCCTGGCTGGATTCAGTGGCCCTGGTCTGAGTGAGACACTGAGACGTGGTCTCTCTTGCTGGTGAGATGTCTTCTTCTCGCTGGAAACCCTTGGCTGCTGATTTTGGAGGCTGAAAAAAGGAGACAGGTCGAACAGGGGACACCCCCACATGAGTCTCTTTTGTCTCCTCTACACTGCACTCGCCGTTCACCCGTATCAGCCCATCCGTCTAGAGCAAAAAAGACACATCAGTGGACAGTCTGTGCTGGACAATCAGAGACCTGAATGTAATGCAGTCCAAACTAAAAATGTTGTGTTGTGTCATTATAGGCGCTCTGTGAGCTACATGGTTGTCATGAAGATGATCAGACCGATAGACGGATGTTTCACGGTCACAAACACGTTTTGGTTTGAGTGTTTAAGGCACTAAAATGTGTTAAAACTAGAAGAGCATCGGCACTCTGGGTTATTGAATTTTACTTCTTGACTCACTTTAAGAGGTCTGTAGATTAGAAAATCTAATGATTAAGGATCGTTATATTTCAGTTTATCAGTAGTATGAGATGAAACAAAACAAATGAATTGCAGCTTGACCGTAACAATAGCCAAAATAGGAACAACGGTTATTAATTTACATATTATGCCACATTGAATCGAGGTAATCAGGACTAATTATGCTTTCTCTCCGTTCATGCGGATTGTCAGTGCTCTTTAAGCATATTGTGGTTTAACTGTTCAAAATATCGATAAATATTGTTTTTCTGCCCTGCCTTAATCATTAGCTTCATTAGCCACAATATAGCACCAAATAAATTGGAAGTAATATTGAATTTTACTCCTTGACTCACTTTAAGAGGTCTGTAGGGGTGATTGTTTTTGGGCTGGCTGTAAGGCTTGGGGGTCAGTAGCGGGACCGGTTTGGAGGGTGGAGGTGGTGCCTGGTGCTGGATTTCTGGGGTTTTCGTGCCATGGCTGGGTGACAGCTCTGGGGTTTTGGGCTGAATAGGTGTCAGGCTGGTCTCCTGGATGTGGGGTTGTGTTTGGGTGGATGGCAGAGGCTCTTGAAGGTCCTGGTTCTCAGCCTGGGGACGAGGTGGAGATGGAGGGGGCGGAGCTGCAGCTGGTGGGAGTTTTGGGAGCTGAAGTTTCTCCAGAATCGCGTCACTGATGGTGAAGCGAAGAGCATAGCGCTGCAAGACTGCCGTCTTCTCTTCAGGACTGGAGGCTCTACAGTAGAGCTCGTGCAGCTCCAGCTCTCGGCGCTCCCTACAGTAGGGACAGAGGGGCCAAGGGACAGAGGGACAACCAACCATTACAGCTGGAAAGACTTGCACTGCAGCCTAATCTCACTCTATCCACACCAGAGCAGAACTTAAGATGTAATATTTTGTGATCTACCACTGGACGCATCTTTAAACATTTCAATAAAGTATTGATAAAATTTTCATGATTCTGATTAAGTGACCCAGTAAAGACTTTTTATTTAAATAATAAATAATAATAATAAATAATATTATATTAATTAAAAAAGAATTAACTCACCACAAGTGCAGGACAATTACAGGCTTTGTGAGTTTGTTATCACCAAGTATGTTTTTTAGATTTTTATAACATTTATGTAAAAAAATAATTGTTCAGTTACATTGATATTATATACATTTTTATTTAACTCACTTTTATATAATATTATTTAACAGTCCAACTTTTTTCCAGTTTTCTATTTTTTAAACATTTTTAAAAGATTTACTGCTAAACTTTAGCTAAATGTCTTGTGACAGTTTATTTTATTTACATTTTTAACAAATAAATAAATAATATATTTATTAAATATAATAAAATAATAGAAATATAAAGTTTTTTTTTTTTTACAGTGAAATAATTTTTAATATGATCATCATTAAGGGATTTTAAAAATATGCTGATGTATGCTGTCTCATTTGCATACCTAACTGTTTAATAATACTTCCACCACAAAAAACAGCATAAGAATTTCAATAATGTCAAAGTGAAAAAAAGAGTCCTTAAAATAAGTAAAATATAAAATAGGTAAAATTATTTTCTTCAACTTCTAAATTATACTATTCTACTATTGCTAAATGACAAAATAACAAGTAGAGTGATAATGATGAGACACTGAGAATAAAACCAGTCAGACAGTGAGAGGACAGAGAGGGAGGACAGATTCAGAGTGGTCCTCACTTCTCCTCCACAATTTCCTTGTAGGTTTTGATGCTCTTCCTGCGATGGGCATCTCCCTCTGACATCATCAGTTTCTCCATCATCTTCCTCTCCTCCTCCTTCCTGATCAGATCCTGGGAGGCGCTTCTCCGTCGATTCTTCCACCGAGCCAAGTCCTGAAATAACGACACACACCTGCATCCACAACTCGGGACAAACTGATCAAACATCCAGGAAATATTCTCTCACATCTTCATTTGGAGGACATATATCATGACTGTATTTTTGGGACACCTGCTGTCCTGCTTTACATTGTGTGAAAGGAAGAATGGACACATCTCACTTCTGTCCACATCAAATCGACGTCCTCTAATAGAACAGCCTTTTGTGGGCAGAGTCCAATACTTAATGAAATGAAATTCACTTAATGAAATGAAAGTGAAAGGGAATATGATTGCGAGCGTAGTGAACCACAACCAAACACGTCCTCTGTATTTAACACACACACACACTCCGTCCAGCAGGGGGCAGACATATCCAGCACCCAGGGAGCAGTGATGGGGACAGTCCCTGGAGTCCCTAAACACTAGGACACCTATATTCTGGAAGGGTAATGTCCCATATGTCTTAAGAACAATGTTTTTAATGTCGTGCTACTTCCTGCTAAGAAAACAGACGAAAGATCTCCCAGAACAGTCCACAATCAACATTTTCTGATTGTGCTGCATCTCTCGGCCCCTTCCTTTTGCTCTTTCTGGCATAAACTCAAATTCTGGGTTTAATGAAGCTGATGGAAACAGATGGACTAAACTCTGTAAAAGTAAACTGGACTGATGAATAACATTAATAAAATGGACCGTCTGACTCACATCCTGCCACTGGTCCTCGTCCTCCCTCAGCTTGTTGTATTGGTTGTGCAGCCTCTCATGCCGAGACAGGCTGTGTGGGGACAGGCTTTCCACCTCCTCCTCGTCTCGCATGTCAATCAGACTGACACTCCTGAAAACCACCAAGCAAAAGCCAACGTTAGGAGGAAGGAAGGAAGGAAGGACAGAAGCTGGAGCTTCAAAAGCAGCGGATCCTGGAAGCTTCTCATCCAGAAATGAAGAAGAGCAAGAAGAAGAGAATTCAGGTGTTAAACAGAAATTAATTTTAGCAAGAGGAAGATTAAATGAAAGAACGAGAAGAACAAAAGAGTCCAGTTTCCCAAAAGAATCTCCAGAGATTCTAAACTTTTTTCCTCACCCTTATGTGCTTTTTAATCATTTCAAAGTGGACACAATTTCCACACAAAAAATAGAACTAAATAATGAGTTAAAAATAAAAATAAGACAATTTTTAAGGAAGAAAATTATCTGAGGAGCATTAAACCTGTGGGAAACTCAAATCTCATCTGAGAAAATCAGCCAAAAGATGCTTTTCAGAGACATTCTCAGTAAACAACCCTGTATGCAGTGGTGTGTGTGTGTGTGTTTGTGTTAGAATATCTGTTTTTCATGCATGTGTGTAAGAAATGATGCAGGACGTCTGTGTGTAAAGAAAGAAGGACATGCAAAAGCTCAGCTCTGCAGCGAAAGAGAGACACCAAGAGACAAATGTCCAACTTACTCTGTCTCATCAGAAACACTAGCAGACTTGTGTGTGAATCTAGAGAGTTAAACATCAGTAGAAAATCAAAATAAGGGCATGTGAGTCATACATGAGTGGAATCAACACAGGATTTTAAAAAGTTTTTAAATAATTGGTGTTTTTTTTTTTTATGTGAGCATCATTCATCATAGAAGCTTTTTAAATAATCTCTTCTGTAAAATAATTTCTTTGGAGAGCAAAATAAACATTTTAATATTGTTCACATTTAGTGAAGTTATTCAAATGAAAAATGTTTAAATAAAATATATTTTTTAATTTAAATATAAATAAAAGTACATTGATTTAATAATAATTTCACTGTGAAGAAATATTTTAAAACAAAAATCTGTTTCAAAATCATTCTTCACAGTAAATTAAATATTTTAATGTGAACACCATTAATCAATAGAGGCCTTTTAAATATGCTAATGTATGCAGCTAATGCAGCTAATGTCTCTTTTGAATATCTAGCTTTGTAATAAAACTTCTGAAACAAAATTCATAAAATGATCCAGAAAGACAAGTTAGCCCTCGCAGAGCAGAATCAACACATGAAGACACATGAAGAGAGCAGACGTGTCTCTTCTGGGACAAAAATTTTTTAAAAACCATTGATGATGTTAAATCAGAGTGATTAATTCATCAAACCTCCAAAATAAATGAATCCCCAGATGTGAGTCTCAGATTTTACTGATTTAACCACAAAAAAGTTTTAAAAAGAGTAACGTTCAAATATAACACACTGTAAAACTAAAATTTCAGAATCATTGTTATTTCACAAATCAAACCAAAACAGAACCAATGATGGAAAACATGAAAACATACCAAATTTACACTGATCATTTTTAATCACCATTTATCCTGATCAATTTACACACTGCAATCTTTTGCCTTTTAATTTGATTTTATTTCATTGTCAAAGTAAAGCTCTTAAAGCACTCCAGCTAGAATGCTTGGATAAAAAAGCATCTGATTAAGGGGTGAGTGTAAAATGTGGAATGTGCTCTTATAATATTTTTAATTCTAAAAAATATAAAAATGAAAAGGATCCAAATTTTAGGCTTTAAGTGTTGGTACTCTTAAGACCCCACAAAGGCAGGAATGTTAAGTTGTGTGATAAAAGAGAGAGTGTGTGTGTGTGTGTGTGTGTGTGTGTATATATACTCTAAGGGGGTTAAATAGTTCCTCACGTTGGGGGTAGATCATCATCTTCCAGCCAAATCGGGTGCAGTGGGAGGGGCTCTGGTTTAGGGGAGGGGCTTTTAGCCTCAGCACCACCTAAAATACCCCTGCGCCCACCGGTACCGGGCTCAGTGCCCACCTCCTGCCTGCCAGGGTACTTCTCCTCTGCCTGGGTGGAGCTGAGAGGGCTTCCATGGTTACTGAAGTGAAAGAGGAGGGGAGCATCAGAACAGCCTTTATGCCTTAAATATTTGGACACTTGGGAACCTAAGCTCCGCCCACAATTATGATCTACTACAAAGTTGGGAAAATAAATTCACCTTCACCTGAACATCTCACTGCTGGAGTGGATCAAGTGGATGTTATGTTGTGTCAAAAATATCCTTACTAGGTGGCGTTTATTATCTTAGATTAGAATTAGATTTAAAATTATTAAACCACAGTAAATTGAAATTCCAAAGCAGCTGCACCTTCACACACAAATCACAAATAACTAAGTCTTTAGAAAAAGTTTAAAAGTCCTGCTTTTTAGAAGTGTATGAAGTATTTTTTAAAATTATTTATTAAAGTATTTAGGAATGTATATAATTAAGTGTAGAATAATATTTAGAAGTTTATATAATGTTTGGAGGTGTATAAAATATTTAGGAATGTATGAAAGTACTTTGTAAAATGTACTTTATAAAAAGTATTTAGAAACTTTTGTATTTAGTATATATTTTTAGAAATGTGTAAAAGTAGTCAGTCAGTCATTTTCTGAGCCGCTTGTCCTATCTGGGTTGCGGGGGGGGGGTGGTGTGCTGGAGTCCATCATAGCTCACACAGGGCGAAGGACAGGAACACACCCTGGACAGGTCGCCAGCCTATCGCAGGGAGGAGCAAACCGACGGGGACGGCACCTTGCTCAAGGGTACCTCAGGGCAACCCACCGGTAAGGGGTTTGAACCAACAATCCTCCAATCCAAGGCCAACTCCCTAAACACTAGGTCACCACTGCCCCGCTGTGTAAAAGTATTTAGAAGTATATCAAAGTATTTAGAAATGCAATGAAGTATTTATAAATATGTATAAAAGTATTTAGAAGTATATAAAATTATTTAAAAGTGTCATGTGATGTATTTTACAGGGTATTCCAAATAACAGGATTTTGTAAATGGAATGTTACTACAGTTTCATAATTTCATACAATTATGAAACATGCTGTTGTGCATATCAGATAAAAGGCATTAAAAGTGGAGAAAACACAGGCAATAAAAGACAAGAATTTGGAGTTCAAGTCTTCCAGTTCCACACATTACAATATTTAACTGAAAAATGGGAAAAATCTCAACAAGATGGCAACAATTATTTGAGAAGTTTTCACATCACAGGTTAGTCAGGCATATGCACAACCTCTATCCAGTTTTAAGAAGAAATAATTTGGTGAAAAAAATCATTTTTAGGACATTTTTGGTTACCTAATGATCATCTGGAATCATCTGCACCTGTTTCTTCACTGATTCATGTCTTAAGTTAGAGGCTTTGTTCTGCTTGAAGGTTCAGACGTAGGTCACCGTGTGGATTAACCAACAGAAAACAATCAAACTGCTCAGGTACAGAGACTGTACTGAAAATGAAAGACAAAAACACTGTCCTTCAGGAAGATCTGGAGAACTGCTCAGGTACAGAGACTGTACTGAAAATGAGAGACAAAAACATTGTCCTTCAGGAAGATCTGGAGAGCTGCTCCTCAACAACACACTAAAGATACAAGAGTCTAGAAGTTAAAGATGAAGAAATGAGGGCATGAAGACTTTAGCACCTCCTATAAAAACTGGAGAGAAAATGGGCAGGAGTCTGTTTCAAATCTTTTTTTTTCATTCCTTCATTGCTCATAAGGGAGAAACTGAGAAACATTAAGCAGGTCTTGGATGTTCATCTTGAGGCTGAATTTGAAGTTGAATTTTTTCACCAAAACCACTGCCGATAAACTCAGTCTCAAAGTCTCAGTAAAAGAGTTAGAACAATTAAAACTGTTAATCCAGTTGTTTTTGGACACTCAAACACAGACACCAGAAGGCAGAGACATCAGCGCAGGTTCATGCACATCCCACTCCTAACCTGTCCTTGTCTTTAGTCTCATTCTCATTGGATGGGAATGGTCTGCCTGTCTTCCTGTTTTTGGCTCCAGGATTGGGCAGGAAGGTGCTGAATGTCTGGCTCGGCCTAAAGCCAGTGTCCATCTTCCTGTCCTCCTTGTCCAGGTCAGGCAGAGTCCTGTCCTCATCACACTCATTGTCAGCTCTGAAACCAGGGCCGTCTCCTTGGGATGGGCTGAGAACGTATGGTCCCTTCTGGACTGAAAACTCCAAGTTTTTAACTCTGTCGAAAAGAGCCCTCGTCAGCAGAGTCTCACAAAATGAAAGTGAAAGTGACTATTTGTCAACACACACTGAACCACAACCAAACACATCCTCTGTATTTAACACACACACACACACACACTGTCCAGCAGTGGGCAGACATATCCAGCACCTTTATCAAGGGAAACTCAGCACAAACTATGGGTCTGGGATTATGACCCACGACCTTCTGATCCTGGGGCCTCATCCCTAAACACTAGGACAGCGCTGTCCTCCACTGAAATAGCAGGTTAAGTTTGTCTGAAATTTGAAATTTCACCCAAATGCAGTTGATCAGGTGGAATTTGTATCTTTATTCTTAATTTTTATGAAGCTGCTCATTTCTAAAAGATCACCAGTAAACCCAGATTGGGACCCAAACGTTTCGCTCTCCGAAAATTCTAATTAAAAACACTCGTACAGTTCTGCCCTGAAGGTCCATAGATCCAGTTAAACTAAACCGGACTCAAAACATTCAGGAACATTCTCGCCCACCTCTGTCCAATCTTGAATCGCTTTGTCTTTATATCCCTCTCCAGCATTAGTGGGTCTGTGGACGTCCCCCTGCTCAGCCGGCAGTCTTTCTTGGAGCCCGGTTGAGGCAAAAACCAATTATGGGACGTCCCAGTCGCACCCTTCTGAAAGACACCTGTCCTTCGGGCCATCATGTCATCCTTCTGTAAATCCGGCTGCCTCTCCTCCTCCTGCTCTTCTTCCTCCTCCTCATATTCCTTCTCATCCCTCGCTCTCTCAGCCAGCCTCAGCTCCAGTGCCTCCCGCTGGGCAGAGGCCGAGCAGTGTTTGGGGTCAGGGATCAAAGGTTGATGAGACTCAGATGACGGGTCTGCGCTCTCACCTCCGCTGAGGTGAACGAGCAAAAAGTGGAGAGAAAGAATGAACTTGGAGAAGAAGAAAGAAAAAGACAACGCAGGCTGATGCAAACAATTAGGCAAATGCACATCCATCCACACACACACACGCACACAGACACACTTACACTCACGCACACACACACACTCGTATTCACTCACACACACAAGACAAACCCCAGTTTAATTATTTCAAAAATCACACAAAAGCCAGTCTTTCAGCCGCCAGTCCAGAAAAACGCAGCACAGCAGGTGATTCACCAAAAAAAAATGTTATCAACACTAAACTTGAAACATCATATTTAACTTGTTTTAATCCTAAAATCCTCCACAGCACATCAGAATTGAACATATTTCTTACATAAACTCAATTAACTTCACTCTGATTTAGTTTCTGAACAGTTTTAGTTTTATAGATTATCATCATTTTGAACTTTTATTTTATCAATTTAATGAAATAAAAAAGTAATTCAGGTCAGACAGGTTGTCCCGTTCTGATGATGCCTATTTTTTTTTTAATTCAATTTAAATCTTAGATTGAGTTTTGCTGGATTGTTTCTGATGCACTTTATTTAAATAATCTTTTTTACACATCTGTGTGAAACTCTGAAGCTCCTGATCTCTATTCTGATCTAAAGTCTGAATTTAATGGTAAAGTTTCTCACTGGTCAAAATCGTCTAACAGAAGCTTTTGGTTGGTAATTTTTAAAAAAATTCAAAAACTTGATCATTATCTCTTGTCTTGATCATTATCTGATGGTGAAACTGATGTAACAGAGGAATATGATTATTAATGACGTATTTATTGTTCCTTTATATATTTAACATTTTGCTTTTTTTATTTTAATGGAAAGTTCCTCTTAATGAACCTTTATATTCTCAGCAGATTCTCCCAAACACACCTGCTCACACCAACAGCAGTTAGTTCAGGCTGATCTCTGTGTGCGTGTGCGCGTGTGTGTGTGTGCATGTTAGTAGAAAGACTGCCAAGCTATTCACCCACTGAACAACAAATCACAGCTACCACTGGAGGAGAGGAGAACCAGGCCATTCACCAAGCAAGCAAAGTGTGTTTGTGTGTGGGTGTGTGTCTGTGTCCTACTCTCTCTCTCTCCCTACCTGCCCACCACTCCCTCTCCTATTAGCCCTGATCTCTCTCGGGCAGTTGGCATGGCAACGGCTGCCATGGAGAGGAGGTGCCGAGGCGTCTCTGACTCATCCCTCTCTCTCTGTCTCCTCTCCTCCTCCTCCTCTTCCTCCTCCCCCTCTTTCCAGGAAACGCTCTCCATCTCCGTCACCCCCCCGAACGTCACAAAACGGCGACGGTCACCGTGGGAACGGCCTCGGCCAGCGGCCAGGTCGCTCCCGGCAACTTCAGCCAAGGAGGCGGCAAGGATGGAGCCTTTCTCAAGACAGGTCTGACACAGAGGGGCAGGGGGCAAGTCACTACACACACACACACACACACACACCCACCATATACATGGTGCAGAACACGCCCAATACACAAGTGGAAGCAGAGGCAAGAGAGAGAAAAAAGAAAAGTTAGACCTAAAGAGTAAAAGGTGAAAGCAAGGTTAAAACTGTGAGAAATGAACATTCTGTCTTCTATCAGGTCCCCTTATTCATTAATTATATTTATTATAATTATTTATATTTTTAATTTTAATAATTATTTATATTTTTATATTTTTCCACCTCTTTCAAAAGTAAACACACCCACCTCCCATAACATCTGCACAACAATGATTTGATTCCAAAACAACTTAGCCTAGCTTTCCTCCACACAAAGCTTTTCACTTTCACAACTGGGAATAACTCACACACACATAGCATCCAGCAGAGGGCAGACATATCCAGCACCCAGGGATCCCTGAACACTAGAACACCACTGCTTCACTCAGGACCAGAAGGATGGGAGGTGGGATTTCAACCTGCAACCTCTTTAGGTTCCACAGAAGAGTCTCAAACCACTTGACCATCACCAGAAAGAAGACTTTTTTGTCTTTTTATTTTATAATTTTTTTTAAAGGAAGAGGATCTGTCTCTCTTTCTCTTTCTCTTGCACTCTCTCTCTCTCTCTGTTTCTCTTTCTCTTTCTCTGTCTCTTTCCTTCACACCGTCTCTCTGTCTCTCTCTCTCTGTCTGTCTGTCTGTTTCTCTCTCTACATTTTTTGTTTTAAATGACATTCATGTGCTCATGCTCACTCACTCACTCACACACACACACACACACACACACACACACTTTCATATACACCATTTTGATACACCTGCAAGCCCTCACAGAGACAGGTCACACCTACAGGTCAAAGGTCAAGGTTGGGCACCTGTTCTCTGTGCTCATCTTGAGCCTCTGCCACTTCTCCAGATCATCCTGGGTGATGGGCGTCCGAACCAGTGCCTGTCGGGGGTCCCGCTGGGGGAGGGTCCTAACTTGGCCACGCCTCCTGGCCAGGTCATCTTTCTGTATATGGGACACCAGTGCCCTCCCACTTCCTTCTGTCTGTCCCTCCTGCTCCTCCTCCTCCTCCTCCTCCTCCTCCTCCTCTCTGTCCCTTACTTTCTTGGGGGACAGGAAGGGGTTGTCTTTACGTGTAATGATTGACAGCTCAGCGGCAGAGGCCTCACTGAAGAACGACAATGTGGAGAGGGGTGTTGTTATGCCAAAGATCTTCACCTTTTCTTCTCATTTAATCCGTGAAACATCTTTATGACCCAGATCTCCTTCACGTACTTTGACTTTGAAAAGTTTCAAAAAGGCATTTGAGTAAAAAATCTATTTCCCACAGATATCAGCGAAGTTGTACATAATAGTAATGTTTCCTGAAATATGCCGCAAAATCAGGACTAAATAACCTTCAGCTGTTCTTATGTCTAGAACCTTCAAAAATTGTTTTCCTATCTCTCCGTATTGTTCACTGAGGTACTCAGCATGATAAACCTGCTCATGGTTGTGACATCACAACCAAGGTTACTTCAAAGCAGGCCTCTCTTGGTGCTCAGTATTTAGGTATAAAGTACTGTGTGTTGGTACCTTCATTTCTTCATCTTTCTCTTCCACACTTCCTGTTTTTTTAATGTGTTGCTGAGGAACAGTTCTCTAGATCTTCTTGTCTCTCATTTTCAGTCCAGTCTCTGTACTTGAGCAGTTTCAGAGACAGAAGCAGTGTGGGATCATCTCCTCAGCAACACATTAAAAATATGAGAATGTCTTCAAGGGAAATATGGAGAACTGGAGGAGTGAAGACCTTTGCACAGCACCATTTGTAAACTGTATAGGTGGTTAATGTAAAATAATGTAAAATGAATGTAAAATCAGCTTATAATCCTGATTTTATGGGTTTTTATTAACTAAAAACAACAAACTTTTTTCTTTCTTTCTAACGATATTCTTTCTTTCTAATATTTTTGAGGCCTGCCCAGAAAAAAATTTGTGCAAAATGAAAAGGGAAACAGGATCCCATCCCTGTAACACACTCCCTCCATCTCCTCACACACCTCCTCTTCTCCTCCTCCATTTTCTCCATCCTCTCCAGCACTGCATGCTGGGATGCCAGCCGGATGCCCTCCCACCGCTCCCGGTCCTTTCTGCTGCAGCCCACAGTCAGGAAGTGATGCGCCACTTTGGGCCTTGACTGGTTTATGCGCGCTCTTCGGGATGCCAGGTCATCCTTCTGGACGTCGGGGACTTTCCTCTCCGTGTCTTCATCCTCATCCTCGTCCTCATCATTGCCTTGACGGCACTTGTTGTCACAGCGAAGGATGATGTCCGGTGACGGGAACTTGACCTGATCGGGTTTGGTATCGATCACCTTGGGACTGCAGGAGGGGAGGGGGTGGGGAAGATTGCCATGATAACAGGAGTTTGACGTCGTGGTTGGGTGTTAGTGTTTTCAGACCTACAATCATGCGCTCACTCGCTGACGTCAAGCAGGACTATGAAGCACTTTTCACCAAACTCGCAAACAAAACAGGCCCACAAAATAATCAACCACAGCTTTCACAAACAGGCAGAGTCAAACCCGTCAGAACCAAGTTTCATTTTAAAATAAAAATCTCATTAAAAACACTCATTAATACAACTTTGTTGATTATTGGAATATTATTAATACACTTTATTATAAAGCTGTATTTATTATAAAATTCCTTATTAAAAACTCTATAATAAATCATTATTAATGATAAAAATCTCTTAAATATCTTTCCTCATAAAAAATGGAATTAAAGCGTTAATAATAGAGCTTTGTTTATGAAGGGAAACAAGAGTATGTTATAATAAAGCTTTTTTTAATAGAATTAAAAAACCAAAATTATAAAGCTATGAAAATACAGGAATTATAAAATGATAAATATATTTATTAGAAAACTACCATAAACAAAATCTAATGAAAAACACTTAACAATAGAGTTTTGTTCATAATAGTAGTACTATTAGAGCAGTTTATTAAAAAGCAACTAGAATTACCTCAATAATAAAGCTTTATTATATCTGCTATCTGCTAATCTCATAAACACCTTTATGTAAATCGTTTCTAAAATAAAAAAAACTCTCAAAAAGCTGTAATTATAGAGCTTTGTTTATTATAGGATTTATATTAGAATGATTTATTATAAAGCTTTATTTATTAGAAAAAAATTAAACTCAATTATAAAGCTTTCCTTATAATAAAAATCTCATAAAAACAGTTAATAAGAGTTTTATTTATTATTGGAATATTATAACTAGTTATTATATACTTAAATATATGTAAATAACTAATATAGTTATTTATAAAAAAAATTTAAAAATCCCTGAAATGTTTAAGAAACTCTGTAAGAAACTAATTAGAAAATTAGCTTAAGTAATGAGAATAACTTTAATGAAGTCTTTAATATCAGACTGTATGTATTGCAGGAGCCTCGTTAGTACAAAAGTTAATATTTCACACATCCGTGAGATAAACACACACAAACACACACACTCCTACATGGCTGCTACACACTCTGCCGACCTTTCATAGCGCAAAGAGGCGGGCAGAACTTTAATCCCTGCCATCTCTAACTTTCTCATCTTCTTTAGCTCCTCCTCCCCTGGCCCAGGCTCCACCTGCTTCTCACCTGTTTTCAGGGAGCTGCCGGTGAGCTCTCTCAGTGCACCAACACACTCCTCTCTAGCACACACACAGCAGAGGAGAGAAAACCAGACTGGTGAAGTTGTGTGTGTGTGTGTGTGTATGTAGTGTAGTATAGTGTTGTGTAGAGTAGTGTTGTATAGTGTTGTGTAGTGTGTAGTGCTGTGTAGTGTTAAGTTGTGTAGTTTGTTTGTGTTTTCTGATGTTTATGGCTATTTTTAAATGTCTCTTCCCCATCATGGTTGTGTCATTTGATCAGTCATGTCCAGACTGGACATGAGCATGTCCCCATCAGTATAGAGATGTTAGCTCCAGTAGGACAAGGTATGGAGATTTGTGTAGAAAGGTTCCATAACGTGCATCCACCTTAAAATATAAGGTGTTCGGTTCTGGGGGGTAAGGTACTCGATCTGGAACTTTACGTTCCTTACCTCTTCTGTGATCCAGTAACAGAGAGAACTGAGAGAACCAAGAGAATCAAGAGAACAGTTCTCAACAGGGCAGTAAATCAGGAGTGAACTCTGAGAGAACCTCCTTTGAACCTCAACAGAACCTCTCACTGTACCTGAGTGGTCGTTCTCCTCCGATAGGAGAGGTGGCACTGCTCCTCCGCTCCTCCTCTCTGTCACTCCTCCTCTTCCTCAGTGCTGCTGGGATGAAGGTGGTCTGGTTGGACTTGTTGGGAAGGTACTGGTTGAAGGGCATTGCAGCGCGAGGTTCTTTACAGGAGACACGACGGGCAGACATGTCGTCCTTACGTACATCAGGTAACTTCCTTGAACCACCATCACCCTCAGAGTCTGAGAGACAGAGAGAGAGAGAGAGAGAGAGAGAGAGAGAGAGAGAGTGGGAGGATTAAACAGAATGAAGGAGAAAGGAGGTCTGCGACTTTGACCGATGACCTTCAGACTGATGCTCTCAGACCTCTATGACACCACAACTCCTTTAACTGGGTAACTAGACAGTGGAGGTCTTGTGTTCAGGGACTCCAGGATCGGAAAGTTGTGGGTTTGAGTCCCAGACCAGTAGGTTGCCCTGAGGTTCCCTTGAGCAAGGTACCGTCCCCTTCACTACATCAGGGCAACCTACTGGTCTGCGATTCAAACTCATGGCCTTCTGATCCTGGAGTCCCTGAACACTGAAGTGAGGTGTGATGTCACTTGAAAATGATGAGCTGAACTGAAATGAAAAAGAGAAAAAGAACAGAGCTTTACCGTCACTGTTGACACGGAGGACAGTGTCCGGGGAAGGTGTCTGCTGTGACCGGGAACCGAACGAGTCCAGGCTGTCAAAAGAGTCGTCTCGTCCATGTTTTGGGGGAGACAGCGAATCAGAACGCTCCGATTCCCAGGTATCGATGTAACCACTGTCCCGGATATTCCGTTTAGGAGATTCCAACTCCTCACTCACACACTCCTGAACACACACACACACACACACACACACACACACACACACACACAGTTTATATCACAAACCCACAGCGCCACCACCCCTTTAACTGGGTAACTAGACAGTGGTGTCCTAGAGTTTAAGGACAAGACCCCAGATCAAAAGGTTGTCGGTTCGAATCCCAGATCAGTAGGTTGTCCTGAGGTACCCTTGAGCAAAGTACTGCTCCCTGGGTACTTTCAATAGCTTTGTGTGAGGGTAAAATGCAGCAGTGTAATTTGGTTGTGACTCACTGTGTGCTGTGCTGTTTCACAAGGACAGGAATAGTCACTTTCACTTGTATGATAATCCTAATTTCTAGCAGTGCCCATATTTCCACAAGAATGTCAGCAATTTTCTCATATGACTTTAGATTAAATATGGAACATTTCAACATTTTTTAAGACCTAAAGCTCCTATATGAATAAACACTTAATTAATGTTATATTTTTACAGGGACTCCTTCAGTAAACAGTGTCAGGAACAGTTCTCACCACTGATATTCCATTTCTGACTTTTAATCTGATACATCAGGCCTTCTGTCAAGTTCCTGATCAACAATAGCTCCTTTTCCATCAACAGGGATCAGGGCTGGTTCACAAAGGTTCCAGCTAAGGCTCAACAAATCCTAGCAGAATTGATTCAAGAACCATTTCGCTGTTCATTTTTTGTTTTTAAATAAATAAAATCTGTGTTTTTATGCAGTTCATCCAGTTAATGTTACATTTTTACAGGGATTCCTTCAGTCAGTACTAAGGAACAGTTCTCACCACTGCTTTCCACTTCTTACAAACCTGGGACTGATGTTTTTAAAATATGCCTGACTGACTCCTATCTCACTTCTTTATTATGTCGGTGGTTGATCTGAAAGCGTCAGGTCTTCTGTCAAGTTCCTGACCAATGATTTTTAACTAGGACCATTTCCCCAGATGGCGCCAAAGTTCAAGAACCACTTCCCAGTTGTTTTAAAATAAAAAATCATTAAAAAAATTGGGATGCCGGGTATGATCAGAGAGAAAAGATCCTGGGTTTGATTCCCAGGGAACCTTGAGACACTTGCAGTCACTAAAACCTTTTTAATTTTGTCGACGATTAGACAGTCTGACAGGAAACAGGATTTTTACACCAACAAGGAGATTCACTACAGAACATACAGCAACAACAAAGACTTTTGCACAGAGCTAAATAAGCACCATACCTTCCTCATCATAGACAGGAGGCCTTCAAACTCCTTCAGGTCAAGCATGGGGCCGTTATACGAGGCACAACTGTTGGCAGTTTTTCCGAGCCAGTAAATAGTGATCAGCACCTGAAGATCCAGATTAAACCAAACAACCAGTTAAACAAATAAATGTGATCAGAACACACATCAGAACTGCACAGTAAGGTGGAAATCTGATCTAACCATCATGAATTGTCTATATATTTTACTAAAACTGAAATTATTTATATAAGATAAGATAAAAGATAAGAGCTTTTCATAGGACAGCGATGTGACTGATGACTGCAGGACACTCACGTTCTTCAGTTTTCGACTGCAATCGAAACCCCAACAGAGATGAAAAGAGAGAAGAAGATGGAGTTATAGAAGATTTGTACAGCACACACACACACACACACACACACACACATCATCATCATACGTTAGGTTGGCGCGGGTGGACGTGTCCTGCAAGTCTCCTGGATCAAACAGCTGTGTCCCTTTCAGTCCTAACTCCTCGCATCCTCTCAGGAACATGGTGAGATTATCCTGGAACACACACACACACAGACACACACAGCTGTCAGTGTGGATTATATTAATCATTCTCAAGTCATTTTATTGACGATTATTTTTGTTATTTGTCCCCCCCCAAAAAAACTAAAATCTGCTTAAAAGAACAACAATTTATTATAAACTCGATTTAATTGTAATTTTAAAGTCACTTTGATTTTTAATAAATCTTTCATGCTCAGTTTAACCATCATTATCATTATGAATCAGTCACGGCCCCCTGGATTATACAGCGGATCACTTTCCCTTTAAAAGAAGTGCATCACATGGATTTCTATTTGTATTTTATGAGTTTTTTTTATTTTTTATTTTTTATTTTTTTATTCTATAGATATTTTACATGTTAATAAACCAGTTGTGCATTTCCTCCCTGCACTGGGTGTTAACCTGCTTAGACTTGCTCTAAGTTACTTAGTAAAGGAATACCATGAATTTGAAGTTTTAAAAACAAATTCCAGTTATACTTTCTTAGCAGCTACAGCCCATTTACGTTTTGGAAGAAGAAACATTAAAAAGTGGTAAACTTTTTACATTCAAATTTACATGGAATGTATGTTACACCTAAAATGCAGGAAAAGGACAATTTTGGACAAACGGAATAAAGTCGAACCAGAAAAGCCATGAAATATCTTGAGTTTATAACTGTTTGCAATGAAATAAAACCAAAAAAAAATCACATACTATAATTTTTCTGATTTATTAGGTTTCTGGCTTTTTTTTTTTTTTTACAGTGAGGCTTCACTTATAGATGCTATTTAAGTAGCCTAAATTTACAGCAAATAGCTAAAAAAAAACTATTTCATTTAAATATTTTACTTTGTTCTTTGCGCCTCCTAATGGACATTTGTGCAGTTGTTACATGAGCAGTTGCCCTAGGGATCAATAACGATTTTCTGATTCTGAGATCCTGTTGGTGTGGGTTTAATTCTTTTCAGTGAACTAATCAGAAAGAGCTCCCCCTAGTGAGCAACCAGTCAACCAGTGATTTTATAACATTATCAGTGGTGGAATAACAGGGTCTAGTAAACAGTAGACAGTTTGTGGACACAGTATGCAGCAACACACACACACATACACACACAACCACACACACTACCATATCAGTCTGACTGTTTTGCTAAAAATGCCCCACTACCGCTAAATAATGCAGCAACACACACACACACACACACACACACACACACACACACACACACACCCACACTACCATATCAGTCTGACTGTTGCACTAAAAATGCCCCACCACCCCTAAATAATACCCCTCGCTGGTGGTCCTGTCCACTGATGAAGGGGGTAAAGCAGTGACACTAAGAAACAGATGGACTGTAAAGGCTCTGAACCGTCCCTGTATGATGTCGTCTTCCACCTTATCTCCTTCTGGGCTCCACAGCAGATCGTCTGTCTCCATGTCTACTTGTCCTCTTCATCTTCCCCTTTTACAACTGCATGTCCTCTCTCACCACCTCCATAAACCTCCTCTTTGTCCTTCCTCTTCTCTTTCCTGGCAGCTCCAACTTCAACATCCTTCTCCTACATGTCCAAACCAACACAGTCTCACTTCTCTTACTTGGTCAGCAAACCGTCCAACCTGAGCTGTCCCTCTAAAATACTTGTCCCTAATCCTGTCTATCCTCTTCCCTCCAAAAGCAAATTTATTTATATTAAAGATATTGCTGTTAAACAAAGCAGCTTACTCATCTGTGAAAATTAACACACACACACACACACCAACACACAGAGTACTCACAAGTCCTGCAATGGGGGTTGGGAGTCTGTTGATCTTCTTCACAAGTCCTGGTTTGATAGAACTCAGCAACCTAGGATTGAAGAAAACATATCTTAAAACACATTTGTGACTCAGTGACTACAGTCATGTTTCCTTCTTCCTTCCTCATGTGTTTGACTCATTTATACTTTCACAGCTTTTATAATCAATCGGTCCAAAAACCTCGATCAAGGAAATCAAGTTCTTTTTTTTTTTGAGGACCTTTTCTCATTTTAGTGCTTTTCCATGCTTTAAAACAGAAAAAAACCCTTTTCACACCATTGGTTCATACCGGAAAGCTTTAAAGAAAAACAAAAGTTTATAAATACAAACCTCAACCTCCAAAACTTTTTGGATTAATTGTTCAGCACAGAACTGCATCAAACCAATGTTTTTTATACTTCTATTAAATGTATTATGTAAAAAGTTTACATTTTTGCTTCTTACTTTAATTTAGTACTTTTTGGTTTGGTTTTATGACTTAAATTGTACTAGCACTGTTTTCCCAAGCACAGGCCTGCAGACCACTAGATGGTGCTTTAAAACCTAGATAAATTCTACACATCTAACACTTTTACAAAAAATTATTGCTTGACCTTCCATGCTCAGCATGAGGTACTTTAGACTGAATCCAGCAATCTGCTTAAGATTAATTCCATTTTTAATGTTGCTTACTAAACCTAGCAAGCCAAACACACTTTACTCAATTTCACAATCCAGGAAAGATGCTTTGATAGCTAATAGCTGAATTATTAATGCAAGGGAAACAGAGTTACTAGTGAATTCCTTTTTGAGCTGCAACCAAATGCATTTCTGCCTTTTTTTTTAAAGGATACTCAGTTACAATATGCTTATTATATAAAATATTTTTTGCTTTTTTGCTTTTTTCTTCAACAACATTGGTGTAATATTAGCATGTAACAGTTAAAGAGTCTAAAAGTGTCCCAAAATTCTGATTTTATATAAAAGCCTCAGTTTTGTAGTATTTTTGGCACAACTATTTTTGTCCACTCTAGTTAAGCCTCATTGCTCACTAGCAGCTCAACAAAATCCCAAACTTTCATACACAGACAGTCAACAGGGTCCAAATTGTTCTGATAACAGAGATAATTAAGAGGACAGATATTTCATTTGATATTACCAAAAAACATGTGAGCCAATTTTCCATTCCACTACTTACCTGCATGAAAGACAACTGCATAAAAAAGAAGATGCTTTGTACCAAGAAATGTTTTTAAGGAACCTGAACATTATAAGCAAAGAATAATTTATTTATGAAACATTCATTTCTAGCACAATATGGTCTAATTACTCTAGCTAATAAGGTTTATCACTGACTTTATTCAAATTATAAACACGTAGGTGTTTGTGGCTACTTTTGCCTTTAAAAATAGTTTTTTATAGTTCAGAGCCTAAATACTTCAGCTAATTGAATTTAAAAGAAACAAACATTTCATTTCAAGCATCTCAGCTTGAGAATAACAGTAAAAGTTCAATGATGAAGAGGTAACGGTGTTCATGAATGCAAAGATTCCCTCTCTGTTTACAGGGATTGTTATTTAGTGTATTTTTTAATGAACACAGCATAAACTATGTGTTTTGGCTTGAGTAGTTGATAAATATGAGATTTGACTCAAAAAGTCAAAACTAAAAGATTTGGAAATCAGTCATTTGTATTTAAATAAGAAAAAGAAATGTTCCATCTTTGGTTCAGATAGTCTCAACTGTGAGAAGAGATGTAACCCAAAAAGTTACTTTTTGCAAATGTAAACATTTTTAAATATTAAATATTTAAGTAGAAACACTCACTCGCACAGCAGAATGCCGTTCTCAAGTCCACTTCTGAAGTCTTTCTCTGCAAAACTTCTACCCGTCACTGCCTATCAACCAGAGATAAGAACAAATTCCACAAAAATAGAACTATAAACTGTAGGTAATCTAAATCCAAAAAAAACAGGCTTTGAGATACACATTAGTCTTGACCCAAGACTATTGAACCATTTCTGATTGTGATTCTCCACTGGAGCTTCAATAAGACTAGGTTCATCCATGTTTAGGAAAAAGATAAGTAAATAGATTTGCTGGATTAAAATATTGTAAAATCAGGCACATTATTAATATTTCGGAATACCTTGTACAGGTAGTACAGACTTTTTGATTTTAAATTTGACAAAACATTTGTTGTACAGAATCTTTGAATATGAGATGTTAAATGATGTCACAAAATCAAATTAAATAATTTAGTTACATTTTCATGCTGCATTTGTGTGACCTTCAAGTCACACAAATAGTTTAGCTTTTAATAATAAACTAAAAAAGATTTTAGTTTTAGAGATGTGGCTGTAATTCAGATGGAGCAATAAAATAATTTAGAAAGTGATTAATTTTACAACCATTACTTTAGCTAGAACTTTCTATACATTACCTGAGCTATTACGTTACATACATTACTTTAGTTAGAATTTTAAATACATTTCTTAAGATAAAATTCTTAAAACATTTCTTCAATTACAATTATAAATAGGTAATTAGTAGCATTTTGTGTACATTACATTATCACTACAAAATTAATTTAGCTAGAACCACAAAATATATTTCTTTAGTTATAATTAATGTATAAATCTATTTTATAATATATATTAATATAGTTATTTAGGTAGAATGTTAAATATGTTACTTTAGCTAGATATTAAATATATTACTTTAGTTATAACTTTAATACACTACTTTGGTTTTATTATTAATAATATTCTTTTCTGTCTGCTTTGGAGAAAATGGCATACAGAAGATGATAATTGTTCACTTAGAAACTACATGGATGTCATTCTTCGAGGAAATGGTTTTAATGAAGGGTGTCCCGCAAGGGTCTGTTCTATTAACCTTGTCTTTCATTTGCAAAATTTAAATAAAGACACTTTTAACCTTGGGAAACAACATGATGAAATGACATTTGGGGTCATTCTGAAGGAGAAGCAGATTGAGTGACAAAGTGAAGTGTTGTTTGTGAATCAGTCTTGAGGAAACAGAAAATGGAAACAAGGAACTAGTTTAATGGAGAAATAATGCTAATCATCACTCATTCAGTGAGTATAAATTGCCAGTCAGTCGAGACTGTCACTCCTCTAAGTGATTCATCTTGGCAGCCAGACGGGCTTCTCAGAAAATAAAGAGCATGTTTATAAAAAGGCAATGCAGGGATTATGTTTTTATTTTGAGGAAACCTAGTACCCTCTGTATTCTAAATACCTGTTAGAGCCCTAGTGCAGAAAGTCATCTGAACAAAAGAGCATAGTATTCTAGGATTTTAAGCCGCCATATAACCATCAAAGCGAGACAATTTTATAACAAAACTATTAAAATAAAAAAACATACGTTTAAATAGTGTGTGATGCCCAGGCTATCAGACGTTCCCAAAAAAAAAGTACATTTTTTCAGTCACTCACATTTGGAACGTTTTCCTGTTTCTAACATGGATCAGTAAGACATAGAAATCACCCTTTGTTGTAGCTTCTTAGCGTCAACATGATTTTATTGACATTTAAGTCAATAAAGAAACGGCAAAATAAGAATTATATTTTAGTTTTATAAAAGTAAATAGTAAAAGGAATAAGAAGAAGGTGTGTAAACATCATTACTTTTTTTGCAGACACCAATAA
>CM029379.1:13577164-13627164 GCA_017165825.1 Hepsetus odoe | reverse complement strand
GTTGTTCCAGACATCTTGGAGAACTAACCACAGATCTTCTGTGGATGTAGGCTTCTTCACATCCTTCTGTCTCTTCATGTAATCCCAAATACACTGGATGATGTTGAGATCAGGTGAAGGACAGTCAATCAGTCATTTTCTGGGCCGCTTGTCCTAATCAGGGTCGCAGGGGGGTGCTGGAGTCCATCCCAGCTCACACAGGGCAAAAGATGGGGACACACCCTGGACAGATTGCCAGCCTATCACAGCGCTGAAGGACAATTTTTTTAAAATGTGGAACCAAGTCCCTCATGTGTCAGATGGAGAAAACTAGTGTAAAAGAAACTTCTCTTTAGTTCAGATTTCTCTCTGAGATTTCTTTTTCTCGTTTGGAGGTTTCGAGACGTTTTCTGATCTGAGATCAGGACTGTTGGCAGAAAGGCAGAGTAACTGTGGTCACATTCTTTACCATGAGCCAAAACGTGGGTTACACAAACCTCACTGTTTCAGAGAGAGAGAGAGAGAGAGAGGGAGAGAGAGAGAGAGAGAGAGAGAGAGAGAGAGAGAGAGAGAGAGTGTGTGTGTGTGTGTGTAATCCCTCAGTAAGAACCTTTCTTTGAAATTCCCCAAATTCCCACATGCTTGTAATATTCTCTTCATAATTCTCTCCAACAGCCTCACTGTCAGGAACGAACAGAACAAAGTGTAAGTGTGTGTGTGTGCTGGAGTGTGTGCTTTGTGGTTCCTCACGTTGTTCCATTTATACTGTGTGTCTAAGCAACACAGCTAGGGCGCACGCACAAACACACACACACACACACACACACACACACACACACTCCTATCAGAATTAAATGTATGTGTAAAATGACTCATCAGGCCAACAAATCTTCGTTTAACAGGGTTTAAAGAAGGACAGCGTCCTTTCTTCTCTCCAAACACACACACACACACACACACACACACTTGAGTTGCCAGGAAACATGTCTGGAACAGTGTAATCTGAAAGTATGTGGACCCCCCCGTCCCCCGACAAATTACCCAACACTGCTCCTCTTTCTTTCTCCACATTCTCATTCTCCTCTCAACTACTCCCAGCAGGAGTCCTGTTCTCCTGTCTCACTCTCTCTGCCTATGTCTCACTCTCTATCTTTCTCTCTCTCTCTCTGTCTCTTTAATATGCTGGAACACAAAATGAGCCGAGACATCTCTGTCGTCCCTTCAAACGCCCCCGTCCTCTTTCTCTCCTCTAAAACCTGTTTAAAGGATGTGATCCAGTTGAGGTAGAAGACAGTAGTTATTAAATGGCGAAAAATATAATTATGTCCCAGCAGCAAGCAGAACTCAACGAGTTTCAAAAAACTGTGACTGTTTGACCTTTGACCTATAATTTCTGTCTGAATTATAATTTCTGTTTCCATCATTTTGTCATTCTTCTCTGCACTCGTTTCGTCTGAGAGGGACGGCCGTCTCCACGCTGGCCAAAGACACCACATTTTTTGCATTTCAGTAGAGAGTAATGTTTCCTACTTTGGTTTCAAATTCTAGACCGACATCTGGACAGTCATCTACATAAGTGTCTCTCAGCTCTTGTCCTGAGGATGTCCAGCCCCTGTGTTCAGCATTTCTCTCCTCTGCTCTTTTAAAAAGTCATTTTGGGAATGTTTTTAAAAGCTTTCCTCAAAAGCTTATTCAACAGCCGTCTTGCCAATGTCCAGTATTAATGTCTGAAACATTCCGATCTACTCCTCGTCTCTCCTCTGGCCATGTCCAAACCAACACACTCTCTTCTCTTACTTTGTCTCCAAACTGTCCAACCTTAGCTGTCTTTCTAACATACTCACCCATAATCCTGTTCATCCTTCCAATACAAATCTCAGCATCTTTAACTCTGACACCTCCAGCTCCACCGCCTGTCTTTTCATCACCATCTCCAACCCCTATAACATAGCTGGTCTCACTACCATCTCCAACCCGTATAACATAGCTGGTCTCACTACTGTCTCCAACCAGTATAACATGGGTAGTCTCACTACCATCTCCAACCTGTATAAACATAGCTGGGCTCACTACCGTCTCCAACCCATATAGCATAGCTGGTCTCATTACTATCCCCAACCAGTATAACATAGCTGGTCTCATTACCACCTCCAACCCGTATAACATAGCTGGTCTCATTACCACCTCCAACCCGTATAACATAGCTGGCCTCACTACCATCTTCAACCCGTATAACACAGCTGGTCTCCCTACTGTCTTCAACCAGTATAACATAGCTGGGCTCACTACCGTCTCCAACCTATATAACATGGCTGGTCTCACTACGGTCTCCAACCAATATAACATAGCTGGTCCAACCAATATAACATAGCTGGCCTCACCACCATCTCCAACCCCTTTAACATAGCTGGTCTCAATACCATCTCCAACACATATAGCATAGCTGGGCTCACTACCATCTCCAACCAGTATAACATAGCTGGTCTCATTACTGCCTCCAGCCCATATAACACCTGTGGTCTCACTTAGTTGATCTTTGGTGATTAGCTACTGAAGTTATCCTCTCGTTTATACATTTTAAAGTTGATTCAGTTTCACTTTAAATGCTGTTAAACCTTCATTAAAGCTCAAACTGAACTCCAGATAAATGTAAAAGTGAATCTTTAACCCTCAAACTTAAAACCACAGGGAGGAACCACCTAAAACCAACCTGATTTTTGACACACCTGAGGAAGAATACAGCCAGGTGAGGCCTGATGGGTATAAATTTTTTAAGAGCACCACCTGTGAAATGATCTGACCTTTAGAAGAGTTTGTGATGGAGCTGCATTACTGCTGGCGTACACACACACACACACATTCCCAAGCATCATAAGATGCATCATACTATAATTTCAGAACAGAAAATGGAGAATGGAAAAGGTTAAAGTTTATTAGAACTTTAATGTTTCAAGTTCTGGTTTGAATACCAACAGACTTTCACACATGGATCTGCGACTCCATGCCAGCTTTGTTCCTCCCACTGCAACAGCTGTGTGTTTTAATCTGTGTGTGTGAGTGTGTATGCGTGTGTGTAAGTGTGTGCGGAGACAGCTGTCTGTATGTTATCATATGACCACAGGACCATCTGCACCAAAATGTACAGAATCAGCGCTTCACTTCTGTCTCCTTAACACACACACACACACACACACAAACGGACAGTATTGTCAATATGTGGGTTCATACATATGCCTTATATACGTTTATGCAATGTCTCTCATCCAGAGAGAATATTAACTTCAAATGAGCCCAATTTTAACTTAATATTAACTTAAAAAAATGAACTAAATAAAAGTAGTTTTAAAGATGTTTTAAGTGTAGATTTAAGGGTCTAGTCCAGGGGGCACATTTAGCACATATTTATCACCCAATAAACTTTCACAACCACAACAAAAACAAGTATAAACACTTTCCTGGAGATGGAAGAAATTTGAAAAAATGTTCTTAAATTTTAGTCTTTTTGGACCATCCAAACTGGTCCACTCTTTATAAATGTGTGGGCTTTTCAAACAGGACAAAACCTTAATAATAACTAATAATAAAAGATGGTTTGAAGGATGTGATTATGAGTGAAATGAAGTGTGAAAATGTAAAAATGCTCTGAGCCCACTGAGAGAACGTTTCCATTTCAAAAAGTGTTACATTTTTACAATTTGAGGAGCACTTTGTTCTAAAATGTATAAATACAAACACAGAACAGCAGAACGCTTTCGAGAGCGATGGAGAGCCGAGATGAAACCTAATAGGCCGAAGGGAGAGAAACTCTGGGGCTGCTGTAACGTGATAGGCTAAGGCAGGAGAACCGTGGAGCTTCTGTAAGACGATAGGGATGGGATCGTTTCTGACCAGTGACAGCTGCTGTGGGAATTTTCATCCACACAATGTCCTACAAACCCCTTTACACACACACACACACCCTCATGTGCAAAAAATGAGGTCACCGATTTCAGTTTTCCTTAATTCAGCTTCCTGTGTCAAGATGCACAGCACCTACAGGGTGATCACAACTAACAAAAAGTGTGTGTGTGTGTGTGTGTGTGTGTGTGTGTTCTAATGCTGTTTAAGCTGTTTGGAAGCAGCAGGGTGCTCGGCTATTTCAGAACTGGCTATTTATGAAGCACTCGCCATCACAGCTGCTTCTGCTTTTAGTACTGACATACCTACACACACACAAATACACACACACACATATATATATATATACACAGACTTACACAAACATACATATGTATATACACACACATACATACATACATACATCTGTGTTAAAATGTTTAAACTTTAAACTCAAAAGTCATGTGATCTCATGCTGAATGCTTAATATCAGCAACAATGTTAAATTAAATGGAAGTGGAAATATTCTGAAAATATGGCAATTTGTTCTTTTTTTCTATAAATTAAGCTTCCCGCTGAAAGAGGACACTGCCATTAATGGATGTCTGAAGAGACGTTTAAGCATGAAAGCAATGTCGACATGAATAGAGGACACTAGGTTTCCCAGCAAATTATTGTCCAGAGAGTGACACTGCCTCACACCCGGCTATCCATATGATGTAAAAGAGAACAGGATCCATCAGAACCCGTGTGTTCTGACAACTTTCTATCAGAACCAGAACTTTTTCAGCACTCCTGAGTCTTGGGTCTTCATGTCCCCATGTTCCTCAGATCTTCTTCCTTGGAGCACTTTGGTCAGCTCAGCAATGATGGAGCTGATCTGTTAGGGGTGGCGGTGGTCTAGTGGTAGGGTACTTGCCTACGGATCTATGGCTAAAGAGGTCCCAAGTTCCCAGTACCTCTGGTACTACCACCACTGGGTCCCTGAGCAAGACCCTTAACCCCAAGTTGCTCCAGGGGGACTGTCCCTGTAATTAGGACATGGAAGTCACTCTGGATAAGAGCATCTGCTAAATGCCGCAAATGTAAACGTAAATGTTAGGTCCAAATTTAGAATCTTCATTTATTGAGGTGGGCAGCGGTGGCCTAGAGGTTAGGGCGTTGGCCACATGATCGGAGGATCGGGGGTTTGAGCCCCTTCCCAATAGGTTGCCATGAGGTACCCTTGAGTAAGGTGCCGTCCCCGTCACGCTCCTCCCTGCGATGGGCTGGTGACCTGTCCAGGGTGTGTCCCCCGTCCTTCGCTGTGTGAGCTGGGATGGACTCCAGCACCCCGCTTGGGACGAGCGGCAGAAACTGACTGACATTTATTGAGGTTAACTGGAGTTTTAATTTTAGTTATTTGGAAAGTGTACTCTTTCAAATTATTTTTGATGAGCCTCTCAGCTCTGCTCAGATTAACTCACTAGGATCATAGATTCATAGATTATTCCACTCTCGCCCAAACATTTAATTTCTCAGTGTCCCCAAAATCTTGCTAACATTGAGTATAATAATGAGTTAAACTCTAAAACAGACAGAGAGACAGTCAGAGATACAGAAAGACAGTGACAGTGAGAGAGAGCGAGAGAGACAGTCAGAGATACAGAAAGACAGTGAGACAGTGAGAGAGAGCGAGAGAGACAGTCAGAGATACAGAAAGACAGTGAGAGAGAGAGAGAGAGAGAGAGAGAGAGAGAGAGAGAGAGAGAGAGAGAGAGAATCTGGGACACATACAGCTGAATGGAGAGATCAGGGTCAGAGAAGAACCATAGATTAGAGAATTGATTTGTTCTACTTTGTGAAGCTGGTGTTAAACTCAGGTCTACACGGAGCTTCTGACATTAATCAGACTTTTCTTACAGAAAACTCACTCTAATCTTCAAGGAGTCAAAAAACTATGACTGAGTACGAGAGAGAGAGAGAGAGAGAGAGAGAGAGAGAGAGAGACCGAGAAAAAGACAGACACAGACACAGAGAGACACAGAGAGAGAGAGAGACCGAGAAAAAGACAGACACAGAGAGAGAGAGAGAGAGAGAGAGAGAGAGAGAGAGAGAGAGAGATTAGATTGTTGTCATTGTGGGTAATAAGTAATAAACAGTGAAATTCAGACTCGATCGAACAGGAAGTCAAGAAAACACTATAAAGAAACAGATCAGGATCCAGTACGGCATCTCTGCACAGTCACGTGCGTCTGAGCGCTGCCATGGCGACAGGAGTCACGCGGAGGGAAAAAAATAAGGGGGGCGAGTCCGCGACAGAACAAACGCGTCCTACTTCTGTTTCCTACGAGCCCCGCCCTCCTGCGGGGAGGCTGGCTGCTGGGCTGGCGACAAGCCCACTGCTGGGACAGAATTGGCTGGGAGTTCTGCCTTGCGGCCTATCATAGTGCGGGTGGGCGGAGCTTCCAGACATATGGAAAACAAAACAACAGAAAAGAACTGCGCGCGGTGTTTCTCCATTTATTCTAAAAGAACAGCTCTAACACACACACACACACACACACACACACACACACACAGTTGTATAATAAAATAACTCAATAAATATGTTCATTTATGCACGTGTTGTCATATATATATATATATATATTTGATGCTGTATATATTACCATATAGGCTATATATCATAATGATAATACATGATTAGAAATAATTATATACATTAAGATTAGATTGAACCAGACCGTGTAGGTATAAACATAACAATATAATCTAGAAATACAAACGACTAAAACTGCAGGTACAAGCAAATTAATAAATAAAAATAACTTAGACACAAAAGTGTACATAGACTTACACACACACACACATCTATGGTGCAGTGCTATATTTATAACAATATAGTTTAAACCATACACACACACACACACACACACGTGTTGTATATTTGGTGTGAATCCGTTTGTGTACTGAAGCAGTGTGTGTGTGTACCTGTGCAGGTAGACCCTAGCTGTGTAGGAGAGTGTGTGTGTGTGTGTGTATTCCGTCTCTCTGCAGTAACTGTACCTCTATCCATTTCTGGGCCTCCTGCACGGCGGGTTCCCGGCCCGGTTCTGCAGGCTCGTGCTGATGTCCCGGGTCTGTTTTCTCCCGGGGATCCATATTATCCACACACCGCCCGACCGGAACCGACCGGACCGGACCGCTCGCGCTGCACCGTCCGCACTGCTGTCTGAACACAGCTCGCGCTGCACGCTCCCAACCCCAGCAGCTCACAGACGCACGCGCGAGCGCACGCACACACACAGCAGCTAAAAATACACAAACACACACAGCCAATGCAGGCAGAGAGAGCAGAAGAGAGAGAGACAGGAAGAGCAAGAGAAAGACCCGGGGGGAGAGAGACAGGGAAAGACAGAAGGAGATATAGAGAAAAAGAGAGAGACAGACAGAGGGAGAGACAGAGACAGTGAGAGAGAGATGGACAGGGAGAGACAGAGGGAGACAGGGAGAGAGATGGAGAGACAGACAGGGAGAGACAGGGAGAGAGAGATGGAGAGACAGAGACAGAGAGGGAGTGAGAGTCAGTCTGTATTCATCTCTCAACTGTCTCCATTTCTCTTGATGTCTCCCTCACTCTTGATGTTACACTCAGTAGTGTTTAAAGTGCGGTGCATTCCGTTTTCAGTCACATGGCTGGCACAGAACCCTGTAGAGCCTCAGTGCTGACGGTTCCGTGTACCTGCTGTTCCAAAAAAAATCACTCGTCAAGTTTGGGACGCAGCCCATCTGTTCGTGGTGAAGATTCCACTAAAAACACAATTAAAGCTCTGGAGCTTTGAAATGATTCGCTGTAAAGACGTGAACAACTGGTGTCCATTCTTTCTTTTCCTCTCTAGAGACAGAGACATGTCCAGCAGTATAAGTCCACCAGCTCTTCCACTGGACTTTGTCTCTTTGTTGGGATTCTTTAGAAGTTCTGCATCATCTGTTTGTGCGTCCAATTACACAACTGTCCAGCGTTTTGGAGAAACACCCCTGGTGAAGATCGGTGGAGGGCAGAGAGAGGAAGATCTGTTCTGCCCTCCAGGTGGGCGGTACTTAAATGAAGCGATGTCACATGAAAGCGCTGTGTTAGGGCTCACTGGACTCCAAGCCTGCGTCCCAAAGCATGATTTGGGATACGGGCTTATTCGTTACATCTAGGTTTAAGATCAGTCTATTAAATGTCCTTTTTCTTGAATTATATTTTTCCCCCCCAAAATGTAGCAGCTGAGCCCTGCCCACACTCGACACAACCATATAACATGGTGTCATTTTCTGCTGTTACTAGGCTCCATCTTCAAACTTTCTCTGGAGTGTTTCAAGTATCTCATCTACAAAGCAACGTTTGAATATTTAAGCGGCCTGATCTAATTTGCACATGTAGATGCCCGTTTAATGAAAGTAATATGAAGCATCAGTAATGAAGTGGTTCAGATTTTAGTGCTGCTGTCTTTACTGAGCCTGTGATCCCACTTTACTGTCAGTCTCCACCTCCACCCAAGCAGCAGCACCGCCCCCTGCTGGTCAACAGCTGTGACTGCACTGCCTCCAATCAGCGGTCCTTTAGACACAAACCTTTTTATAAGGCGGTGATCAAAGTTTCAACTCGAGCTTAATCAGAAAAGACCTCGTAACGTTTCAGTCCTAAAGAGACAGAGCCTGATTAACGAAAGAGGAACAAAGCATGAAAAATTAAAACGGGGAAAATAAAATACCACAAAACACAGTAAAGAAACTGCATCTTTAACTAAAGATGTGTTACATTAACACCAATTCAGTTGGATGTTTAATCAGCTGAAGGCTACTTTAAATAGCAGGGTTTAAGATGTCAGTTTAGCAGAAAAATTATACCCCCCCCCCCCGATGCATCATGGGAAACACTGTTTAGACCACTTTAAAACCAAGTGTTCCTGATGCATAATGTTTCACAACAGGACTTATTTTAAAAAGCAAACCAGAAATTTAATCTGATTCAAACCAAGGAGCCGTTATCCAGTGAATGATTTTATTTTTTCCCAATGCGCTCTACATCAGCAGCAAACACAGCAACAAAGACGAGACTCCCTGCGAGCAAAAACAAGGGGAACAAAATGTCCACTTCCGTCTCAGAGGACGCGTAGCCCACACACACACACACGAAGTGCTTGGGTTTAAGAGGTTCAGAACAGAATCCTCTAATTCATCACAGCTCCTGCGAGCAAACCCAGGTCGTACCGACGTCAAGCCACCTTAAACCTCAACGAAACAAAAACTTGTGCCATTTAAGGCACTTGTGCAAAAAATTCCACAAACACAACCTACCAAGAGAAAGGAAGGAAGCTTGGCAGATTGAAAGGCAGAGAGAACAGATTCACCAGCAGGCAGTTTTGTGATAAAGGTGCTGAAAAGAAAGGACCGTGAAGATTGGTTTGTGTGTTTTTTGGTCAGACGCTCCTCCAGAAGTGCCGCTCTGTTTCAGGCCTTGCAGAGAGCCACAGCAGAGAACCGAACCTCTCCTTTCTCTCGCTCGGTAAAGCCACGGCAAACCTTCGCAGCATCCTAAATAAAGACAGGAGGAGACACCACACACACTTTAAGGACCTACATGGTGAAATGTAGGTCAAGAAAACATTATCAAATCAAAAATGACAGAAACAAGGACAAAGTTGTGAATTATTCATGGAAACGGACGAACAGATGAGGATTTAAACAGCGGCTTGAAAATGTTCACCAACTTAATTTTTGGACGGAGAGGATCTAAGGGCACGAGAATCAGTTCAGGTAACGAGGAGTGAAGCCCTTGAGAGCCTTTAGTGAGGAGTAAGATTTGGTACGATCCAAGGCAGTCAGTGTAGATCAAACCATATTTCCAACAAATGAGCAGGAAATTAATCACTTAAATTACACAAGAAAAACCTAATTAGTTTTACTCTAAATTTTTATCTATTTTTTAATTTTACAACAGTTAAATTGAGTTTTTTTTTTTTTTTTTTTTTTTTTTTTTTTTTTTTTTTTTTTTAAGTATGAACAGAAACCCCTGCAAAGTTTCCTGATTAATCGTTAAACTTTCACTTTAAGCTGAAATGGGCTTCATGTATAGCTGTTTTCAGTGAATGTTTATTAAAAATAGCTCATGGAACGGACATTTTGATTAGTTTTAGCTTTAAAAGCCTCCTGATTTTAAATCACTGAAGGAATAAATGAATTTGTGCATTAGTTACTCTATTTTTAAAAGGTCACTCAAAGCTGCACACGGGCAAATTTACCTCAACTTTACCCAAAAAGGAATTTTTGGTGAAAAATTCAATTTGCACAATTTTCCAAATCTAGTTCAATCTCCTATCAATATTAAGGTCAAATACACTGAAGGAAATTCACATTGAAAAACAAATGCGATTCATTTCTGAATCACTGCTCGAAATCCCAAAAGCTCAGCCTGTTTGTCACCCGTCACTAATTCATGTACAATGATGGGATTTAAAGCAGTACCATAACAAAGCTGTCCGGGTTCGTGGCGCCGTGTTTCACGGGTCCAGTCATTCTGCCATCTACAAACAAAAACCGACACCGAGCTGTAAAAGCACCATCTATACGCGCTCATTCAGTGTAGAATACTTAGCACTGTAAGGCTTTCGCTTCAGTGCTTAATAAATGATTAAATAAGTATATTAATGCTTCAATTTCAGTAATCTTCAACAACACAATGCAAAAGGAGAACCCACCCAGTTCATAGAGTTGGCTGTTCACGCTGACAAAGGTGACAAAGTGAAAGTTGACTTTGTCTGCTTCAGGCTTGAAAACAAGAAGACAAAGCAAATCAGAATGAGCCAGTTACAAGTTCGAACAAGACATCCTCTGTGTGTATTGATCCCCATCTTACACGACACTGTCCTGCAGCAGCAACTTCGTCATGAGCTTTCCTGATTTCCTGAGTGAGGAAAAGAAAAAGGGGTTCATATATTAATGGAGATTTTAGTTTCCAAAATGGAAATAATTAAGGATCTCCCCAGCAGATGGTCAACCCCTCCTGTTTAGTCTCTTGCAACACAAAGATTAAACAGCAGGTGGAATCAGAATAGAATGAAGAAACCAATCAAAAACATGGAACGGATTTACCAAGAATACAGAATAGAATAACTAATGATTCTTCCAGAATGGCCAAGAACCACATGCCTGAATAAACAGGAATTTGCATTTGCTGAGTTTCATTCACACATTACCTGCCATTAGGCAACACTAATCTCTGGATTTTCATACATGCATTAATTATGACCAAAAATAACTCTGGCAATACAGAAGTGGCTCTAAAAGCAAATACAAGTTCCTGTTTGTTGAGGAAGTTAAGTGTAATTGATCTTTGCCTTTTGGTCCACCACTTTCTGGAAGATTAGGGTAAACAGGAGAGATGAACAAACATGCTGGGAGATTATTCACATGTATTATTTTTAGATACTGTAATTTAGGATAAGAAGCAGTACCTTATTCATCTCCAGATGTTTGGAACGATCGCCAGGCAACATTGCAGCAGTTTCTTCTAGAAACTTCTTCAGGGTGGAGTCACTCTCTAAAGGAACAAAAGAGCCAATTTTTTTTTTAATAATCCGTTTTAGGTTTGCATAAATCGTGATTTTTTTTTGCCAGAAAGGGTCTTACTGGTGTGAAAGGACAGCTGAACTGTTAACCCTGTTAGACACTCTGAACATGTTTGTATTGTCTGTACTAAAGTGAAAGATATGAAACTACAGGAAAAGCACATTTATGCATGTGCAGGACTGAAGCACTACTGACCAAAACTCATCTTGTCCTGGTTGTTGGCCACAGCATGCAGCAGTCCCACTGTCCCACACGAGTTTGCCATTGTCTGATGCAAAAAGTAGACATCTTTGCAGGTGTCCACTGACTGGTTGGCACGAAACTCCTCATGCTGAGGAGAAAAGATAACCAGGTAAGTCCTTCCATAAAGAGGGAGCCATCAAATCATTAATTTTATAAAAAAAACATGGACAACTGTCTCAAATGGAGGCACTTTCAGTACCGCTGGACAGATTAACAAACTGAGTTTGTTTTAAAAAAAAAAAAATAATAATTTAAATCCTGCATTCAAGTCTGTCTACCATATTGATCAATACTGAAATAGGAGAACCTCCTGAAGTGGTTCCAGGTTCCGTCAATGGGTTAAGTGAACAGTCAGTTCCCGATATTGGAAGCAGAGAAAATGGACGAGTGTGAGGATCAGAGGGAAAAACTGAGGAACTGGGTCAGAACATCTAAAGCACTGTAGTGTTCCTGGTCTGCAGTGGACAGAACGGACCAAAAGTGCTCCAGGGAAGGAGAACCAAGGAACATGGGGACATGGAGGCCCGAGAGTCAGATGTAGAGGAAATTGCTGAAAAAGTTCTGGCTCTGATAAATAGGTGGCAGTGCGGCAGTGCGGCTGCATCTGGGGCAATAGACCAGTCAGAGTGTCCATGCGGTCCTCTGTCCACCACTAAAAGATCAGACAATGGACAGGGACCATGGAGCGAGCCAATGATTGATCCTGTTCCCTTATCCATTATATGGACACACGTGTGTCCTTACCTGGAGACCAGTGACCAGGAAGCCCTACGCGAGACCACTGAGCTCTTGACAAAGATCTGCTGGGAAACCTAGTGTCCTGCATTCATGTGAACGTTATTGGACACCTAAACATCACTGGAGAGCAAGTTGCCCCTTTACGTTGAAGGTGTCCCCTAATGGTGGTTTCCTCTTTCAGCAGGACAACACTCACTCACACTGCAAACACCACTCAGGAACCCACTGAGGAACAAAGAGTTCTTCCAAATTGCCCATATCCGTCCCATCCAGCATCCGTGGGATAAACTAATGCCATCCATGGACCCACCACCATACAGGATGTCTCTGATTGATTAGGCTGATCCATGTGTATGTATGTACCTGTTTAGTTAAAGGGAACAGCAGCATGAAGGCGCAGCAGGGCGTGGGCACTCCGGACAAAGCCTCGTCCTCCAAACCCAAGACATCCACAAAGTGCCAGCCTGATCCTACACCCAGCTTGCGCAGGACCTGCTCAAGACAGAACACACACACACACACACACACACACACACACACACACACACACACATCTGCACAGTCATGGCCCTATAACGGAGGCACTTATGATGTCCATTTATATCGCCTCCGTTAAGGAGCCCCCTAATTCAATATTAATACACAAACCCTTCAAAGTACAAGTGTGAGGAGATTCTAGAGCAAGGCTAGTGTCAGATAAACAGCTAAATGTGTTAAAATGTCCATTTTTTAAAGCAGCTGCTTGACTTGTCCCATCAAAATCTCTATACCCACCTTGAAATTCAGCTAATAAGATAAAATGCTGAAAATGACAATCAGGAAAAAAGCAGAGAAATTCTGTCAGAGTCATGCAAAGAGGAGCTGCTCAGAAAAATGAGCCTGATTTTTGAGTCCTTTTGGTTGAAGTGTTATTCATAAACAGATATAGCTGTTCTACCACCGACTCCAGCTCAGTGCGACGGAAACAGGAAAATTTAAGGGACAAGAAATTCAAATATGTAACAAATTCAATCAGCAACCGTGTGAACAGGGGTGAGGTCACTCCTGATCACATTAATGGTGCCGATTTCTGGAGAGACGGCATTTTTAAAGGTGATTTCTGTTGTTGTCAGTGGTGATGCTGTGAATCAGCAGGTAGAAGCAGGGCGAGCCTACGCCCATCTGCTGCTCAGATCCTCATCCACACCCTGAACACCGAGCTGGGCTCCACAACAGAACCAGGCCCAGTGACTCAGCGAACCCACCTCATTCAGCATCTGCAAGACACACAAAAAGCCCGGTCTCCATCACTTTACCCTCACAAACACGTGAAATCACGACTGAGAGGAGTGAGCATGTGGAGTGAAACGAAGCGCACACCTCCGGGTTGATCTCCATCGGGCTCCAGGCCATATCTGCAGCTTTTCTTCTGAGATTTTCCCCTCACAAAACCCGCTTTTTGCTGCTATTTAAACCCTCAGGAGAAACTCGCTAGCCTAGCCACAATAGAAGCAGAGTGCGGGCGCGTGCGCCTCATAAGCGCCCGGTCCGGTCCCATTCCTGTATGTCGGCGGGGGGGGCCAAAAACGCACAAAGAAGAAAGAAGCACCTAATGTTTTTGGGGGTTGTGGGGGGGTTTTGGGGGGAAATGATCAACGTCGGGAAAATGTTTAAAAACGCGACCGGGTCCGGATTTAGTCCGTCTTTAATAAGGGCAGTCTCGTCTCCTTCCGCGCCGCGCAAATGGACCCGTCCGCGGTCAGATGATTCTAGAAGATACCGGGCGGGTCCGCGAGGGAGCTGGCGCAGAAACCAACTGAGCAGAGCTTTAACTTCGAACTTCACCTTTACTCTTTACACACGGACAAAGTTATCCAGAAACTACCAACAACAAAACTACAGTGATGTGCAGCTCTGAATATCAGATGTGACCAGCACACACACACACTTACACTTTGTTCTGTTCGTTCCTGACAGTGAGGCTGTTGGAGAGAATTATGAAGAGAATATTACAAGCATGTGGGAATTTGGGGAATTTCAAAGAAAGGTTCTTACTGAGGGATTACACACACACACACACACTCTCTCTCTCTCTCTCTCTCTCTCTCTCTCTCTCTCTCTCTCTCCCTCTCTCTCTCTCTCTCTCTCTGAAACAGTGAGGTTGAATTGTACCAAATACCCAGGGGCAGTGGTGGCCTGATGGTTAGAGCTGCATGATCCCGAGGTTCAGGCCCTTCCCAATAGGTAACCCTGAGGTACCCTTGAGCAAGGTGCCGTCCCTGTCATGCCCCTCCCGTGATGGGCTGGTGACCTGTCCAGGGTGTGTCCCCCGTCCTGTGTGAGCTGGGATGGCCTCCAGCACTCCCTGCGACCCCACTTGGGACGAGCGGCAGAAAATGACTGACTGTACAATGTACAGGGGTGGTTCCCCTACCTCAATGCACTATAAAATATAAAAGCATTATATAGATATAAAAGCAAACACATAAATAAACAAACATTTCCAGAGTTTCAGGTGAGCTAGAATTTTGCAATGTGTTGGTGGTGTTTTTGGAGCATGGGGGGGCTATTGAGTTACTGAGTGTTTAAGGTTCGAATGGCCCTTTTTTAAATCTAGTCTTGTGTGACTTAATGGATCTATAACGCCTTCCGGATATCAGTTAAAACAGGTGATGGTAGGATGTGAGGAATCTTCAATGATGGCACTAGTTTTCTTGCGGCAATGGATGGTGCTCTCAAATTTGGAGGAGTAGGGGCAGCCAATCATTTTTTTTTGGCGGCATTTATGACCCTGCACCTTCCTGTTTCTCAACTGTGGAACCCATATACCATGCTCCCAAACAGTATGTGAGTACACTCTCCACGGAAGAGTGATAGAAGGCCAGCAGCAACTTCCTGTCCAGCTTGTTTTCACTAAGGATCGCCAGGAAATATAGTAAGCAGTTGAGGCCTTCTTCACTAGAACTTTGGTGTAGTGGGTCTGGATAGATCAGCTGAGATGTAGTACCCAGGAACTTGAAGTGACAATTTCCACGTTCTCCATCTATGAGCAGGAGGGATGTGGTCAGGCAACACTTCCTGAGAATACATGATCAGTTTAGTTTTGAGAACATTCATTTTATTCTCTTTTTATTTTATTTTATTCAGAGTATTCTCTGAGCACCAGAGGGACAATTTCTCTACCTCAGCCCCTGTATGCTGTCATCTCCATCTAGAGATGGGCCCCACTTCTATTTATCATCTGCATATTTGATAGTGCATTTGTTTGGTGGGCTGAGTGCAGTCGATGGTGTACAGAGGCGTACAGTGGGAGGGCTCGCTTTTACAGCCCTGGGGAGGGCTGTGGCAGTGTGTGAGTGAGAAGAGGAAGGTGATGCCCAAGTCTGGCCAGTTGAGGCGGTGTGTGAGAATTGTTTTATCCATCTCTGCAGGTGGGAAGGTGGATCTGTAAAAGTGATAGTTATTGATTAGAATGTCGGGAATGGGTTGAACCTTCAGGCTGTAGTCCACGAAGAGCATCCTCATGTAGCTCTTCCGGTCTCCAGTAGAACCAGAGAGACCTGATCATCTACACATGCTGGAGCACGTCAATGAACCGCTCTGCAAACTGGTTAATAATTACCTGTGTGTGTGTGTGTGTGTGTGTGTGTGTTTTCAATGTAGGCAAAACTACTTCATGAAAGGTTTCTAATTCCTCATTTCTGACCGTTCTTAAAGGATTTCTGTGGATTTTGACATACTCTGAATTTTTATTTATCAAGCAGAAGAAATTAAAGAACCTGGCTGTGTCACTGTGAAGTGAATCAGGTTGTAATGATGATGTTTAGCCATTTATAATTTCACTATATAATGAGTATATAACCTCATATGTAACTACAGGGACAACAGTGTGAAGAGTCCAGAGACTTTTAAAACTATAAAAACTCAAAAAACTCAAAAAAACAAAACTACAAAACCTCTCAAAAAACTACATCAAAATACAAAAAACAACACAAAACCCAAAAAATCACAAAAAAGCTAAAAAAAAAAAAAAATCTTGTAAATACATAACTAAAATTCCTTCGACTAAAATAATACAAAAAACCAAAACAAAACAACAAAATCCCCACAAAAGTAGAGTAAAAAAAAAAAAAAAAGTATACAATTCAAAAACATGTAAACTTTTGCTTTAAAACTACATTGCTACCCATGGGTCCTTGGCGCAAATTACCTGGGCGTAAACCTGGCAGAGAAGTGCTACCACTAAAGTCTTTCACTCCTCTGCGCCCCTGTTTCTCCTCTTTCTTCACTGCTGCCGTCTGTGGATCTACATCACAGTTGTTGTCTAGTTTGAGTTCACTTGGCCTCTGATGTGTCTTCTTTATTCCCGACTACCCCTCTTTACCCCTGCTCTCAGAATGAGACAGGGGAGTGAAAATGAGACCCTCCTCACAAAGAAGAGACACTTCATTCAGACTAGAGACTTCATCACTCTTCACTGATCAATAATGATCTGAAACATCTTTCTTCTTCTCCATTTTACGAGAGTCAAGTCAGCAATAATAATGGTAAAGTGGTCACAAACTATATTTATATATATAATGTGTGTGTGTGTGTGTACTTGATGACAATGCTGTTGAAAGTGTGTGTTGTGGCTCTCACTTCTAGTTATGTAACCGTGTTTTACGGTCAGAGTGTGGATTAGATTTCAGACTGAAATCCTCTCAGAGTTTCATCACTTCTGATCTACTCTCATTAAAATGTATCTTTCCTTTATCAGTTTTAGTTTTTGCGAGAACTCAGAGTTCCATCAGAACTTATCTAGAAAAATTTGGTGGGAATGTGCTGAAGGGCAGAGGGAGGTTTCTTTTTTTTCTCTACAGAGGAGTTTGTTCCCCTTTTTCCTTTCCTATAGCCAGTAGATGAGTCACTACTGTGGGGGAAAGGTTGGATCTCTCTCTCTCTCTCTCTCTCTCTCTCTCTCATGTAAATATAGCTGGCTGTTTGACCACATAGACCAATGCATTTGAGGTTGCCATGGTTACATGGGTGTGGTCCTGTGTGTGTGTGGAGTATGTAGTGGAGTAACGATTATTTAAACAATGTCTACAAGAATAAACACTCCTCCAGAGAGCGCGCGCACACACACACACACACACACACACACACACACACACACACACACACACACACGTTGGTGAACAGTGGGCTGGGCCTGTTGGAAGCACAGGCGGGTTGGTTTCAGCGTCTAGTTTGGTAAAAGTATGAGGTTGAGCTTGGTGTTAAAGTGAAGGAGAGAAAGGTGAGATGATGTGGCAAATTACTAGAGCAGCAATTATTGTGTGTGACCTAAAACCAACTGGATTAGATTTAGTTTAGTGTTTGAACAGTGTACAATGGTGTGTGTGTGTGTGTGTTTAAACAAAAAAATAGTCAACCAGACACTGTGTGTGTGCATGCGTGTGTGCGTTTGCATGTGTGTGTTTATTTATTCACCTGCACTCATATATATTAAGTAAAACAATCTCCATTTAAAAGTTTTGCTTTTTTTAATCCCAGCTGACATAGTGTGACACTTTCGCAAATTAACTCAAACTAATGTTCTCTTTTGGAGACACACACACTAGTTTTTCTTGTACTTGTGTACAATGTGTGTTTGAGACTGGCGTTAGACTGATTTCTTGGCATTTCTTTACACAGTAAACAGATGTTTTGTGGCTGTGAGATTTTGTGCTAACAATGATGAGTGAGAGAGTGTGTGTGTGTTTTCTCCTCTCCTGCATTACCTTATACATTTCTGATAGATTAAATCTGCTGCGCATGATGCTGGATGTCCTCGGGACATTTGTCTCACAGTAAGGCTGTTGTTTGGACCAAGGTTTTGGGTTGTTTACTCACAGGAAACAACAAGACTGACTGTTTCCTCACACACACACACACACTCTCCTCAAAACCATCATCTCATTACTGCAGTTCAATGTGGGGAAAAATTTAGATTTATGTTATTTATTATTATTAACATTATATTATTAAAATAATAATTAAAATAATACATTTGAAATGATTGTTAAAATTAATCAAAGAGAGTTTTTGCTCCTGTGTTGGCAGGAGCAAGAAATCCCATCCATACTAAAGTGGAAAGCTTCAGTACGGATGGTCCTTTCATTTATTTAGTTTTTGGATGGTTGATTCTTAAGCACTTTGATTTGGGTATTGTTGTGTTTATTTATGAGTATTAATTTATGATTAGTGTGTGTATGTTCAGCTGCTCCTCCACTCCGTTCCTTTGCTTTAAATCAGACATGGACACGTGTGTGTGTGTGTCAATAATGTGTGTATTAATGTGTATTTTGGATTGTTACTGGAGAGACATCCACTGGAACACCTCACAGACCGTCTCGTTTAAACCAACGGGTGTAACAGAACCGAGAACCCGGTTCTCTTTTCATTACAGAGCATTGGGCTAAAAGAGAAAAGACTTCAACACTTAGATCAGTAGCGTGTGTGTGTGTGTGTGTGTGTGTTTATTGAGTATCTCCTTTAATGAGTCATGGTTTCCCTGGTTGTCCACTTAGGGGACAGTCTCAGATAAACAGGATCTCTGGTGAAAAAGAAAAGATATCTTTCGAGAACATCTAAACCTGCTGTAGTTTATAATGAAAACACTTCAGATCATTAACTTACCATCTGTGTTTGCTGCTGATCCTGGTGTGTGTATCAGGATTTAAAGCTCAGTGATGTCAGAGGTTTGATGAACTACACTTTACTGGAAGGAGATGGTAGAGTTCTACTGAAAGTTGCTTAATTCAGAGATTTGATGGAGTAGAAGGAAGAAAAAGCAGGAAATTTTTATAAAATTGATGCAACTCCAGTTTTCCTTCCTGAATTTAAACCTGTGATGTCAGTTTATTACTCTGAGGTTTGGCATGACAGACACTGGTGTGAAGACAGAGATTGTTACTCCAGACTTGTTACAGACAAAAACAGCAAAACAGAAACAAAGATCCATAAGTTTCATCTGTTTGTATAAAAACTTCTACACCAGACTGTAGAACAGGGCTAATGTAATGTGCTGATTTGTGATCTGGTGTGTGTGTGTGTGTGTGTGTGTGTGTAGCTATGTATCTGTGGTGAAGATGGGTGTATTGATATTAATGATATTCAAAACAGAGTGCAGTAAAGGTGGACAACAGTAAACTCTGCTGCAGTGGGTAATATTTGTCCCCTGTTGTGGGGGGCTCTAATTTCAGCTGTATGCTTTTGGACCAGTAAGTCCACTTCACTTCCCTTTCTTACTCGGTCTCCATCCCTATCCCTGTGTCCCTGTGTCCCTCTACTAGCTCTTAGTCAGTTTCCATGTGGAAAAGCATTGATCAAGCCCATGCCCACCACTGATCAACCACCGGGCCGTGCCACCTGCTGATCCCAACCACCGGGCCGTGCCTACCACTGATCAACCACCGGGCCGTGCCCACCACTGATCAACCACCGTTCTGATCCAAATAAACACTCGTCTCCATTATCAATGGCCAAATGAAACTGATAAGATCCAATTAATGTCTTTTAAGCGAGATTAAAAGGTAAGCCTGAGACAACTGACTGCCATGAACTTTAATTGGGAGAAGTAGGATGAGAAATAAAAGGATAGTTTTGAAGTGTGGTTTTGGAGTGAACACGATTTTCCTCGTCTAAATTAATTAGCTGTTTATTTGATCTGTCATGTTTTTTTGTATAATAGTTCACTTTCACTTTTTCACTTAGTAGATATCGTTGAACATTCTTTATCGTGATCATTGTGATGGAGATGTGTGTCTTTGCTGTCTTTTAATTGTTACAGTCTGCAATAAACATGTGCCCATATTTCAGAAGCTTTCCAGCCTGTACTGCTCAAGTCAAGAGCACTTTATAAAAATATAAAATTTACAGATGTAAAGATCAAGATATAATTCTGGATATTTTAGAGTGGATGAGTTTATTAACTCATGAATGGAAATGTGGGCCATTTTTAATAAGTCAGAACATTGTGACCTGGTTAAGATTAGGTCTTGAGCGTTAAACTGCGACCTGTTTGCCTCATCTGCACATGTCAGGAGAAAGAGACGACACAAAGCCATTAATGAAAGAGGAGTGAACTTGGTTTGTTTTCTGTTCAGGCTGGAAGAGGAACTGTGAAGCCCCAGAGTGGATTCAGTGCTGACAAGGATGCAGAGGCTCTCTTCAAGGCTATGAAAGGACTGGGTTAGTCCGAGCCCACTTTCATTTTGGAGGGTTTGAGGTCAGGGACAGTGAATGAATATCGTTCAGATTCCTGGGATGTTCTGGATTGGAGAGTCTTGTTCTGATTTAACGAGCACTTCGTCTTAATTTTTTGGGAAACCTCGTTTGGCGATAGGTATCTTACAAATAGAAGTTCCTTGATTTTAATGATGCTGGCTTGCCAGCGAGGCACCATCCTGCAGCATTGGCGTCCCATAACAGCAGCTCTGCAAGCGATCAAGCGCTTACAAGACCCTGCATGGCAAGGTAACAACTTCAAAAACTTCGGTTCTGAAGGTCACGACGGCTCAGTTCTGACCTGACATACCCCGCTCAAAACGCAGCGCAGTTTCAAGACACAATACGGGGCCAGTGGTATAGTGTTTAGTACCCAGAATAAGAAAGTTTGAGGTTTAGATCCAGGATGGTATTTCAAAGGAACCTCAGGAAGGCCCTGCAGATCTGGATTTTCAAACCCACAACCTTCTGATCCTGGGAGATACAGTTTTATTAGACACCTATGACTCATGGAGGCTTTATTACAGAGCTCTCTATAACAATATACATATATTTAGAGAAAGACTGATTCTCTATTAAACTGCGATAAAACATGTCTGTAAACATTAAGGTCAAATGATTATCTTTCATTCCATTTTCTCCTTTTAACAGTTGAATCGTTTGTTCTCAGCTATTTCTCTATGGTCTGCAGCAGGACTTTCAGCCTTTGTTAAACATTTAAAAACTAAAAGAAAGGAATGCAGGCAACACCAGCACAGAAAGAAAAGTGACAGATCAAGATTAGAAGTTTTACACTGTATATTTATGGCATTTATCAGACACTCTTATCCAGGGCATCTGAAAAATAAATAAAATATATAATATAATATATGGGGATGTATGGGGTCTAGTGTTAGGATACTCGTCTGCAGACCAAGAAGTCACAGGTTCGAATCCAACCTCCATCCACTTTGGGTTCCTAAGCCAGTCAGTCATCAGTCAGTCAGTCATTTTCTGCCGCTTGTCCCAAACGCGGTCGCAGAGGGTGCTGGAGTCCATCCCAGCTCACACAGGCGAAAGGGCGGAGTTCCTAACCAAAAAACCTAAACCTCAGTATTTCAGGACTGTCTGGAGACAAATTAACCTAGATAAGAGCGTCTAACTAAATACCATATAAATATACAAATGGCTTTGTGATGCCAATTCTGTCTTCTGCACTAACATCTGTGCTCGGTTTTGCCTGCATTCCTTTCTTTTAGTTTTTGAATGTTTCACAAAGGCTGGAAAGTCTGTCCTGCTGCAGACCATAGAGAAACAATGAAAGACCTGTGATTAACTGTTAACATGGGAAAGCAATTGAAAGATAAGCCTTGAACATAATGTTTACAGACATGTTTTATAGTCTCTCGCTCTCTCTCTCTGTCTTTCTCTCTCTCTCTCTCTCTCTCTCTCTCTCTCTCTCTCTCTCTCTCTCTCTCTCTCTCTGTAGGATCTGGTCAGTGATCTAAAGTCAGAGTTGGGGGGTAAATTTGAGACTCTGATTGTGGCTCTAATGACTCCACCTGTAATGTTTGATGTGACATCACTGAGAAACGCCATTAAGGTACGTACACACACACACATACACACACACACACACACACACACACACACACACACACTCACATTGTGTAATTATTGTTATTGATATAAATGACCAATATTGGCCTTCTTGTATTGGTCCTCGCTGCATGGATGGCTGATGTTTGTAATAAACTGGGGGGTGTTTGTGTTTTTCTTAGGGGGCCGGAACCGATGAGAAGGTTTTGATTGAAATCCTGGCATCTAGAACCCCCAACGAGGTCCGAGAAATCATCAAGATTTACCAGCAGGGTGTGTGTGAGCTTCCTGATCGAACCCCATTAAAATTTATTTACGATTTGGACATGGGTGGAAAACATTAATGTTTCATATTATACAGTCCTGTGCAAAAGTCTTCTCTGTATCCTCCTTTCTTTCGCGTCCAAACTTTGAGCCCAAAGACTTCCGCACGGTAGTCCTGAACCTCAAATCCTATGCTTTGTGTTTTACAGAGTATGACCATAACCTGGAGGACGACGTGTGTGGGGACACTAGTGGACACTTCAAAAGGTTGCTGGTCATTTTGCTGCAGGTGAGTCCAGTACCAGTTACGGAATTATCAATTATAAATATTCTATAGTAATTAATATATTTGGGGGGGGGTCATGATGACTCAATTAAAATCAAGTAATTTGCATATTTGACATTGTCCACACCAATGTCTTCATTTATAGAATTAGAATATCTTTCAATTATATTTTACTACTATCTATCTATCTGTCTTATTTTGTGCTGAGGAAACTGAAGGAAAAGTGTTTCTAATGACGTGTATGATTATAGAATATATAGAGTTGTGTGTGTGTGTGATGAATCCCATGATGCCCTGTTTTTTCAGACCAGCAGACAGCAGGGTGTTCAAGAGGCCAAAGTTGAGACTGACGCTCAGGTGTGTGTTGGTGCACAATATCTGTGGAAATGTCATTTTGCAGGAGAGAAATCTTAAAAATTTTAAACAGAAAATGAAAATACTGCCCTGCACTGTTTGAGCTGAAAGAGCGCCCCCTGGAGCTCTGCCTTATCTCAATTGTGTGTGTGTGTGTGCGCGTGCGTGTGCGTGTGCGTGTGCAGGCCCTCTTTAACGCTGGAGAGAAGAAGTTTGGTACGGATGAAGACGAGTTCATCACTATTTTGGGGAACCGCAGTGCTGAACACCTGAGGAAAGGTACGTCCCTTGCACACTGACCTCACCTTAAACACAGAGTCCAGATTTAAAACGGACCATCACCTTCACACAGCAGGAGAAGAACCCTCATCTCACAGATGCTTCACACAGCACTTGCACACTGGATCAGGTCAGAGAAAAACACAGGAAGAGGGTCTGTAGATCAAAGGAGGACAATATGTTTGTACCTTTTTCACATAAAAAATTAAGAAATAATGAAATAATAAAACATTACTATTTAATAATATTAAAGCCATAATGATGATAATACATGAATAACAATAAGATGACAGGTCATTAGTCAACTCCCTAACCACTAGGACACTGCTGCCAACATTATATTTTTTATATTTTAAATATTAAATCTCTGTGCTTCTCTTTCTCAGTGTTTGATGCTTATATGAAGCTGTCTGGGTACCAGATAGAGGAAAGCATACAGAGAGAAACTTCCGGATCTCTGCAGGAATTACTGCTGGCCGTCGGTACGACACACTTCACGTCATTGTAAAAGAAAGAGCGCAACACTTTTAGGCATGTATTTGTCATCTTCCGTCTCTTTCTCCTCCGTTCTCTCAGTAAAGTGTGCCCGGAGCGTTCCTGCCTATTTTGCTGAATGTCTCTACAAATCCATGAAGGTGAGAGAGACGCTGCGGCTTTAATTGGATACAGAATTAATTTTCTCTCCCCTCAAAACATCAACTCTTCTTTTTAGGGAAAATTTCTTCATGTTTCAATGGATTTTTTTTTTTTAAGGTGGACCGACTCTGTGCCCCCACAGTAACTCACATAAGTCATTTAACAGCTTCACTCATGTATTCGAAACTGCACATGACTTCATTACTGTGTGAACAAGGCTTTTTGCAATTTTTGGCAAAATGTACATTCCCAGAAGTCTATTCATCATGTTTTCATAAATCTATTTTCCATTGTAGTTTAGAAATCTTTTTTTCAGTATATTGACAGTGGCTGTAAATATGAGTCTAAAACATTAGAACATGAAATGTTTCTTTCTGCCCCTTTCCCCCTTAATTTAAGGTGCAAAAACTACCTTTGAAGGGACTTTACAGTTTGTACCTTCATTAAGTAAAGTGGGCGACACTGGTGTCCTAGGGTTTGAGGGCGCCAGGATCGGAGGATCATGGATTTGAATCCAATACCTGTAGGTTGTCCTGAGGTTCATACCTGTAGGTATGTCTGCCTCCTGTTGGACGGTGTGTGTGTTAAATACAGAGGTTGGATTATGCTGATTAGTGCTGTGTTCAGAGTGATAGTCTGGATGTCTCTTTGGATACTGAACCTGACGCTGCAATTCTCTGCTCTTCCTGCAGGGGACAGGCACAGATGATGATACCCTGATCAGGGTCATGGTGTCCCGCAGTGAGATCGACCTGCTGGACGTTCGTCAGGAGTTCAGGAGGATGTTTGCCACTTCGCTTCACAACATGATTAAGGTAAACATGAGGTGAGGGGTGGGGGGCTCTGTTCTGGGTCCATCACCACAATACTTCATACTGTCTCTATCTCTCTGTCTCTCTCAGGGGGACACCTCTGGTGATTACCGTAAAACCCTGCTGCTGCTGTGTGCTGGAGATGATTCTTAACTCCACTCCTGAAAACGGCTCCAGTCGTCAGCATTTGGGATTTACACACTCCTTTACTGAGCTGCCCCTTTTTTTAACAAATTTCCCTGAACGCCAGAATATTTATTCTTTGTTTACTAATAAATACAACTAATGGCACTATCAATATCAATGAAGGCTATTTTGACCATGGACTTTTATAATCCTGTCAAGTGAGAGAGTGATCTCTGATGGGTTCTGAAAGTACGGTGCTATGTAATCAGTTTCTCAGTTAAGAGCTGATGTAATGTTCAAATTGCTTCTGTGCAGTTAATAAAAATGCTGAAGTGCTGAAACGCTGCTACATGTTTGGATCTTAAACTGTTTCCAACATACCCAGATCACCCAGCACTGAAGAGGAAACTATCGGATCTGTATCTGTATCGGTTCAAAAAGAGTCAATTCTACCTGCGACAGACAGAATTACAGACAGACAGAATCCACTGTAATGTGTCAAAATACCAAATAATCAGTGCCTTTAATAAAGGGGCAACAGCACAAATTAATTAGTCATTATTTCGACCCAAGCTTTGACAGACTTTCATCACTCTTAATCAGATTCGATTCATCATATTGACCCAAGCTGCTGTAAAGCGAATAGTGAGATTCATTTTTGATACCAAATGTGACAGTGAATCTATACAGCATGATTTAATTATCTGACAAGCTCCGACACAGTGGAGTCTCGCAGGGTGGTCAAACTACAGCTCTGGAGACAAAAACACAACCGTCAGGAGCATTTGTGGCATTTAGCAGACCCTCTCATCCAGAGTGACTTCCAATCCCTGATTACAGGGACAGAACCCCTGAAGCCACTCAAGGTTCAGGGTTTTGCTCAGGAACCCAATGGTGGTAGTGATGGAGATGGGATTTGAACCTGCAACTTCTTGAGCCATAGGCAAGTATCTTACCACCAGACCACCACCACCCCAGGATCAACTGGCAGTCGCTCTGGATCAAAGTCAGTAAATAATGTCAGTAGAAGAATTATATTGATATATTTATTGATTTTCTGGAACATTTTTATTCGGGTTCTGTGTTTAAATCCGTGCGAACTGTAAAATGAAGATGTTTAAAAAGCACAGGACAGTCTCAAAGTAAAAAGTCTTTGAGGCTTTAAGTGTAAAAATTCTTTCAGAGAGATACAGCGCTCTTCAGATGTGAAAGTGACTATTCTTGTCCATCCATCCATTTTCTGCCGCTTGTCCCAAACGGGGTCGCGGGGGGGTGCTGGCGTCCAACCCAGCGCACACAGGGCGAGGACGGGGGACGCACCTTGGACAGGTCGCCAGCCCATCGCAGGGAGACTATTCTTGTCATTGTGAGAATTTGAATTGAACTTCTGCATTTAGCCCATGCATACAAACACACACTGTGCAGCATGGGGCAGTTATGAAAGCACCCAGGGAGCAGTGACAGGGACAGTACCTTGCTCAGGGGGTACCTCAGGGCAAACTACTGATAAGGGGTTTGAACCCACAATCTTCCAATCCTGTGGCTGACTCCCTAACCACTAGGCCACCGCTACCAAAGATATCAGGATGAGATCACAGAACCATCAGATGGTTTGTTATAAACAGGCAACAGAGTCACAGGAAACATGTTGAGAAAAAAAAAGACACAAATGCTTTTTTGTGCTTTTTAAAAAATGAGCTGGTTGGTTTTTCAGGTTGAAGACTCAAAATCAACTGTAAACTTGCTGCCAGTGTTTAGAGACATTTTCTTCAAGCACTTTACACGCTTTTAAAGAAGCATATTTAAGGAGAAACCCAAGACTAACTCCACATGGAGTCAGATCTTGGTTCTGGATGTTCTCCATGTTCCTACCTTTAACCAGTTTACATGAATCATCAGATGAAGATGAAGGTGTGGACTTGAGGACAGAAGCAGGGCTGAAGGTTCCACATTCCTCTGCAGCGAGGAATTCCCAAAACCTGCAGGATGTTGTGCTGACTGCAGGATGAGAGCAGAGAGGCTTTAGCCACGCTAGACACAATCCAACACCCAGTCAACATCAACCGTCTTCAGAATTCAGCTAGAAGTAAATCAGACAGTTTTACTGATGTTTTGTCTAATATACTCGTTCCTGATAACGTCCATTCTCGTCCCTCCCAACACAAATCTCAGCATCTTTAACTCTGATGCCTTTTCATCACCGTTTCCAACCATGTATATCATGTCTGGTTTCCCTACAGTTTTGTAAACTTTCCCTCTTTCTACACATGTCACAGATCACTCCTGCCACACTCCTGTGTCCACTGGGTTTGTTTAATGTGGACAGTGTGATAATGTCTCCTGCAGAATCCTAGGTTGTGACCCAGGCGTCACCAGAGAACTTCACCCATCAAGAACCTTTTTCATTCTTCACCGCACCTCAGATACACCCGTGTTACCTGTCCACTGAGTGTCCCCTCTCTTCGGCAGGTGACTGGTAGGACACAGACACCACAAACCCCTTCCTCAGATCCTACAGCCAGTGTGTGTGGGGTTTATTTATTAATTCATTAATTTATTTTCTTGTTTATTTGGGGTTTATACATTCTTCAGATGATCAAACAAAAATGCAATTAAAAAAATAGAAAAACTGATGTCTCCTCTGAGTACCGGGGACGGAACCTCTTTAGTATCTGATATTTAACTAATCAAGATGATGCATCATCAGCCCGGCTCTATTTTAACTGGGTGATGTGGGACGTGATGGGGCAGCGGTTTCAAATATATCATTAATAAATACTATTGCAAAAAACTGACAATTATTTCACAACATATTTTGATCAATAAAGAATATTTTCTTCCGTTTGACAGGACGGCTCCACGCGGCCTTCTTGGACATTTTGGGAAAGACCGCCATCTATCGGCGGGATGTCGTCACTTCTCAGCGTCACAAAACCGACATGCATTGTGGGAGATGTAGTTTATGGTGCTGCAGAATCATTTCTTTAAGAACTGCAAACAGCTGTCCAATTAATTCTGACCACTCAAGTAGAACAGAATCTTTACCTCACGCTGCTATGTTAACAGAGAAATCCAGAAAATCAATAAATATATCGATATAAATATTATATTTACTTTATTTACTGATCCTGAAGGTGGTGTGTTTGTCTCCGAGCTGTAGTTTGAGAATAAAAGCTCCGTTTAAAACTCTTCCAGCTGAGAGCCGCTAAAGGCTCTGAGTTCAGAAACTGTTCCACTTTAAACTCCATAAACAGACAGAAAGCGGCGCTGCTCGGTTCATACTGTGAAGGATTCTCTTAGAAATAGGATCTTAATTCCCTTTTACTAAGACTCATCAATATCTGCTGCGTCCCAAATCACTCTTATTAGGGCACTTTGTAGGGCCTGAGAGCACACACACTCACCCCCCGGTTTAAACACTCGGACCTGCTGAGGGCTTATCTGTCTCCACGACATGAAGGTTGATTAGAAGTGCATTAAACACCTTTTATTCATGTTGTCTCATTAAAGACTGTGTTTAGCAGGGATGGGGACATTTTATATATTCAGTCCAACTGCTCACTGTCTCTCTCTCTCTCACACACACACACACACACACACACACACACACACACCTACTTCACAGCTACTGTCAGTTTTTATCTTTTTTTTTTAAAAGTAATTGTAGTTTATTCATCTTGGTTGGCAATGTGGTCCAGTTTTAGGAAACATTTTCAGTGTTTATCAGACGCTCTTCCAGAGTTGCGTACATCAGAACTTCATCTCCTCCTCAGTCCTCGATTCTTGTAACCTGGTAAAAATCAGCAGCTGGTGATTAAATATTTGTCAAGTAAGTAACATTTAAAGCCCTGTTTCTGACCGAGGCAGAAGACATCCATATACAGCAAACATTGGAGCTGTGTGGCAAGAGATGTGTAAAAAAGCATCAAAAAAGGCGTACGAGTAGAGCTGGATAGGGAAGGATATTCTGCTGGGTATTCCTTGAACAGGTGGGTCTTGAGACCCTTAAAGAAGTGGTTCAGCAGTTCTGACCGTGAGTGGAAGTTCTTTCACCAGTGAGGATCCAGAGTTAGAAGAGTCTCCATGTATCTTCCTCTTGTCTTGAGGATCAGGTTCAGGAATGACCAGTATTGGACATTCTGAAGAGAGAAGAGCCATGATTTTTGATTGGTGCAGTCAAATAAAAGGCTTTGTCTTGAAGGCTGAGGTGAAGGTTTGAACCTGCAGCCACAAGCAGCTGGTGCAGGTCCCGTAACAGAAGCGGAGGATGAGAGAACATGGGACGGTTGAAGATGAGTCTTGCAGCAGTGTCTGAATTGACTGCAGTGCTGGAGATGAACCAGAGACTGGAGGAGCAGCTGGTTAGTCTGGATGCTGAGGAACAGAGAGATTCTTCTTGTAGAAGTTGTTCCTTTTCAGGAAACAGATAACGAGACTGCTAGAGTCTGCAAAGCCTGGAAAGCTCAAAATTATAAGAAGAGCCGTGTAAGAGGTGACACCAAGATTCCTTGCAGTCCCTGCAACACCGGTCACTGTGAGCACAGAAAACCACAACCAAACACTCCCTCTGTCCCTCTGTATTTAACACACACACACACACACACACTCCAGCAGGGGGCAGGCATATCAAGCACCCAGGGAGCAGTGATGGGGATGGTACCGTGATCAATGGAATCTCAGAGCAACCTCCTTGTCGGAGATTCAAACCCATGACCTTCTGCTCCTGGAATCCTAAACACTAGACCACTGCTGCCTAAATGTTTCTGAAATGCTAATGTGGGTGGATGTCGTCCCACCAACGTTAATGAATTGACTGGAGCCTATCCCAGCTCTCACAGGACGAAAGGAACACCCTGGACAGGTTGCCATGCCATCATCGACTGATCTGTAAACACAGCCTACCATTTCATCATTTCCATCTCATCCTGAAGAACTGGCTACTTCATGAGTGAGTGTACCTTCATTCACTGTGTTTTCATGACATTCATACATTCGGCAATCAGTGTATAAACGTGTGGCAGTCTGAGGAAAATAAAAGGTTTTTAAAAAGTGATCGCCGTTCTCCACATACGTTTTATTCCTAAAAAAAAAAAACATTCTCCTCGAAGCGCTGGCACAAAACAGTAGCAAATAAAATAAACTATTTACAGTCATTTCACATTTGTATTTTAGTCCTGTTGGCAGCCTGTGTGTGTGTGTGTGTGTGTGTGTGTGTGTGTGTGTGTGTGTTAGACTGTGGTTTTGGCAATGAGACCATTGTGATTGGATGCACATCACACTGCAGGAAGACACTGAAAAATCAGAGTCTTTTTCTGAAGTGCGAGTGGTGGATTGTCAGAGTGTGTCTGGTTCACTTCTTGGTGGGGACACCATCTGAATAGTCCTCCAAAACACCATTCAGATGGTCGTTGTGGGTCTTGAAGCGTCTCTTCTTTTGTGCTCCCGGCTTCTTCCTCTTCTGTACGGGGATCTGCAGCAGTCACACAAACGTGAAAGTGACTATCAGTCATTTCGAACGCAGTGAACAACAAACAAAAACATCCTCTGTATTTAACACACACACACCGTCCAGCAGGGGGCAGACATATCCAGCACCTGGGGAGCAGTGATGGGGACGGTACCTTGATCAAGGGAACCTCAGGGCGACCTACTGGTCTGGGATTCAAACCCACAGCCTTTTGATTTTAGCATCTAGTCCCTAAACATTTCTTCCAAATCTTCCTCAGAAGATGGGCAGCAAATGAATCACCATGAAATTGTCATTGACCACAGTTGTGAGTTTTGCTGGGACGGTTAGGATGCGAAGAAGTCATTAACAATTAAATCAATCAATTTTTAAAAAAAGGTACGCAAATCCTGGGACATGAACATAGTTCTGTTCTAATGACTTTAAAATGACTGTTCTAATGACTTTAAAAAACAATTTTTGGTATTGTGAGCCTGATACTTTTATTTGTCCTGCTCTAGTTTTTAGTCTTTCTCTCTTTTTGGCCAATTATCTCTTCCCACAACTGACACGATTGGTGGGGATTTTGTTTTTTTCTGGGTTGTGCTAGTTGCAGCAGTTTGGATTCAGGTTTGCTTTTGTGCAGGACATTTTGAGCTGCACTGAAGGCAAACTTACTGTTTTCTTTGGTCCCGTCTCTTGCATGGATGAGATGCCCTGTCTCTTCAGATAATCTTCAATCTTTTCTTCGTCTATAGAATCGACAGGAACGCTTCTCCACAGCTTCTGGAACTCTGGAGAACCCAGAACACACACACACACACACACACAAAAAAAAAAAAAAAAAAAAAAAGGTGTAGAGGAAAGACCCCAGTTAGCTCAGTTTTTACAGAAATACAGATTCATCTCTGTGATCAGGTTATTGGTCTGAGTTCATGAAAAAAAATAATTTATTAAAAAACAACCCAAAAATCTGGGCTGAGCTTCTTTGGCCTTGTAAATTTTCTCAGGAAACCTAGTCAATGTTTTAAATTTACAGAGAAAATATTTAAAAACACAAAAATAGAAAATACAAATAAATAAAGTAGAGATTTATTGACTTTTAAAACGTATTCGAGAACAAATAACTTCTAACTGAGCTGATACGAGCAAAGGCCTTTCAGAATTCTCTCTTCACCGACTCCTTGCGGCTACAGGTATAAATCTTGCTATCTGGGCCAAGAACTGTCCTTCAGCCTCTCACCTGACTGCACTTATCAAAGAAGTGTCACTTGAAAGATCTTGGAAGATCTGCATCAAGACATTTTTCAGTCCTGGTTCTTCAGTGGTGGAATTAACTGAAGATGCACCGGTTTAAGGGGCAGCGGTGGCCTAGTGGTTAGGGAGTTGCCCTTGCATCGCAAGATTGTGGGTTCGATTCCCTTACAAGTAGGTTGCCTGAGGTACCCTTAAGCAAGGTACCGTCCCCGTCACTGCTCCCTGGGCGCTTTCAATAGCTGCCCACTGCTGCACGGTGTTTGAGTGTGCATGGGTTAAATGCAGAGGAAATCCAATTTCATTGTGGTTCACTGTCTGCTGTGCTGTGACCTCGCAATGACAAGGGTTGTCACTTTCACTTTAAGGAATTTCTAGGGGAATAAATGCTAATACCATAATAAATGTAATTAAATTTGGTGCTGGTATCCATCAGTCACAGGGTTAATACGCTTGTTACGTGGCTGAAAAACAGTTCATCAGCAGTTGCAGGTCACTAGAATGAAGATCAAATGAAGCTCTTATGGAAGTTGCCCTGGATAAGAGTATCTGCTTAATGCTGTAAATGTAAAGTTTCCAGCTGGACACAGTTCTTTATCATCCAGAACCATTTCTGGTTCCAGTTGTTTCTGGTTGTGGGCCATGACCTTCACCATTATTCCCATTACTGACCTTCATCTACTTCAAACTGGCAGTGCTTGTCGTTGTAGAAGAGAATCTTCTTTTTGTCAGGTCTGGTCACAAATATGATCTGGTCACCTAAAGCCTGGAAACAGAGAATAACTAATCAGCTGTCAGAGACACTTTCAGGCAGAGAACATTAATCAGATTCTGCTTCACATGTAAACAGAATTCTTCATGGACTTTTCATCTAGTGCTGGACTCTGCAACTGAGGAAAAAAAACTCAATTATCCACCTGATGGTAAAGACGGTGGGACAAAAACACAGTTTGGGACGTGCATTTTAGATGGAATACAACTATGTATCAAATTAACTCGAAAAGTATACAAATTGTTGTTGTTTCCCATGTTTTTGTCAAAGCTACAGAGAGGAGCTGCTGCAGATGAGCTGGAGGTCAGCAACCCCTGGCTTTAGACTAATTAAGGTTTTCAAGTTGGGCTTTTAGACTTCGATTTTTAGGCAAATTAAGATTTTAGTCTAATTATATTATTTTTCAGGTTGATAATTGTCTAAAGTAAGAGAACAGATTTCAGGTTTCATACCTTAATAGCTTTGGCAGCGTTGGGCAGTCCTTCCTCCACGTCGTCCAGCAGGACACCCCCTAAACCCAGCTGGTCATGTTTGTCCAGCAGTCTGAGCAGAGCTTTTTTATCCTTCAGATGATACTTGGGTTTAAAGGCGTATTTTCCATCCCGGACTTCAATCTTAGGATTACTTGCCAAGGCCTGCGAGGCGGGAACAGGGAGGAAAATAAAGAAAAATGTTCAAAATCCTGTTTGTGTCTCAGAGTCCAAAATGAAATGAAAAACAAGAGGAAAGGATGGATTAAGAGAGAGAGAGAGAGAGAGAGAGAGAAAAGAATGAAACGCAGGAGAAAGAACACAAACCTCGCTCATAAGCCACTGTTTCTGCTTCATGCCGATATCCAGCAGTTTGGTCTCATCTAGAATCTCATCCAGGGTGAGAGGATGCGTGTCTCCCCTCTGATGTCGCGTCTGGGGGTGAAAGAGACTCATTACTGGGACTTGGGTAGAGATTCGTTTAACTCAGGTAGCGCTGGGACAATCTAGTGCTTTAATTATCCATTTTTCTGTTGACTTTTCTTAAATATTTCAATATTCCAGAAGAATAAAAAGAATACAGTTTTAAATGTTAATATTTTAGAACCATAGGCTTTAGGGGCATCATGAGGTCAGTTTGTGACATTTATTTCAACCTATCTCTTTATCTCTTCTTCACCTTTTCAGTTGCTCCCATTAAGAGTCTCCAAGTCAATTTTTAATTTTAACATCTTCTCTTTTACTGTGCTATTTATTATATAGAAGTCTTTCCTGTAAAAAAATGTTTTCTGTTTATATCAGCCATTTATTATTAATCAATTATTTTGTATTTACTCTATTTTTATTTTTCATACTTTTAAAAATCCTTATTTGAAATTTTATCAGCTAAAACACCCCTAAAATAATTATTTTTGCTCATTGAGACTTTTGCACTTTGCTCTGGTAACTTTTTGAGTGTGTGATCTTTTGAAACCTTTTGTTTAAAATGATTTTATTTTATAAAGCTGATAAATGAATAATAAACTGATCAGGATTAAATAGATGGATAGTAAGTTCATGCTGTTCATGCTGAACAGACCAGGCAGCTCTTTTTATAGAAATAATTCTGGTTCCAAATTAATCAGTCCCAGTGAAACACTCCCACTGAAATCCACTCCAAACCAATCACTCAAATTTAGTTTCTGATAAACTGTGTTGAACTCAGGTTCTCTAGAGCAGTGTGCATTTCTCAGTCCTGGTCCTGCAGGTTCCTTGACACTTTTCAGCTCAGAGCTGACTGGTTGAATGAAGTGTTTGATTCAGTGAAAAGAATTCTGGGTTGAAAAACTGCTTGCGGTTTTGCTCTTCAAGTAGAACTAAAAACAACGTGAAGTCTCTCAAAATAGGCCAAAAACTTAGTAAAACATCTTTTCTGGTCAGAAGGAGGATTTCCTTTGGAGCAAAAGGAGATTTCACTTCAATGAAGAGCAGCAGATGGAAAGAAAAAGTGCTTTTTGAAAGACATGACTCTGAATTCAGACTTGAATTTGAAGATTTGTAGTGAGGTTTAAATGTGTAAATAGAACTTGTATTTTCTGAGCAGCTGGACTTGACCAGTGATTCTGTAATGTGTCACGTCAGATTTGTAGCTGTGATGGTCTTAGTTTTTGTAAAGGTGTGATACAGTTTGAGTCGATGAATGCAGTGAAGCCTTTTTACAGGCAAAACCAAAATCCTTGGACATTAAAAGGAGGTGGATGTGAGGAGTGAACAAATGAGTGCACAGGTTACCTTCATGTAGTTCACTATTCGGGCCAGAACTCCAAACCTGTAGCCCGGACTTCCAGAGAGAGCTTTAAGATTAAAGGATCCATTACTGGAGTCTGAGAGAGAGAGAGAGAGAGAGAGAGAGAGAGAGAGAATCTCATTAAGGTTTTCAAGGCTCTGAAAGAGCGGAAACCCACACCAGTAGGAGTTCACCAGTGTGATGGGTGGCGATGGTCTAGTGGTAGGGTACTTGCCTATGGACCTATGGATCAAGATGTCCCAGGTTTGAATCCCACCTCTACCACCACTGGGTCCCTGAGCAAGACCCTTAACCTTAATTACAGGGACTGTTCCTGTAATTAGGACATGGAAGTCGCTCTGGATAAGAGAGTCTGCTAAATGTTGTAAATGTAATGATGGTTACCTTGCGTTGACAGAAAGTAAAATTAAAAACTTGCTGCAGACATAATTACTTGATTAATCATCAACGATAGTGCTTAATGCCTTAATTACGTGCTGTTAAAACTCAGTTTATCTAGAGCTTTAACATTTTTACACCCAGAACCAAAAATAAAGTCAGAAATCTGATTAAAAAGATGAGGAATAAACATTGTAGTAATAATAATAATACTAATAATGATAATAATAATAGTGAGAATAGGGAGCAACTTGAGGAAACCCTAGAGAGATGGAGATATGCTCTAGACCAGGGGTGCTCAACCAATCGATTGCAAAGGCAATGTGACTAAATGGCAGAGCACTGCCTTTCAAAATAAACTCTGCTACGCACAGGAGTCCACGAAATGTAAAAACGAGTGAACCACGAGCCATAGAATACACTACAGTACAGGTAGTGTAGGTAGTCTGCATGTCATTAAAAAAAAATAGCTGTTAGCCTATTGCCCACTTTGGCATTTGGCACTTGATTTATATACAGTTCAGAGGGTCTCTGCATGAGCTAGGTCAACCACGTGAGCTACCGCAAAACTCCAGTGAACATATCACCTAGTTAGCAGCTTCTAATTTATTTATACTAAAGAAAGGGTCTAAAATTAGTGGGGGAGTTGGACCAAGTAAGAAACAAAAAACGTACCACTTCCAATCAAAATGGGTTAGTGTGTTTGTCTGACATACCAATCTACTATCACTGTTCCACAGAAAGGAAATGTGGAGTGACACTTTCAGACTGTTCAGAAAAGTACGACACTGACTACCCACCAAAAAGCAAGCTAAGAAAGAGAAAAGTGAGGGAACTGAAATCACAGTTGTCTGGACAGCAGTCATTTTTATTCACAGCTAACCTCAAAAGCGAAGGCAGCCACCGAAGCATCATTAAGCTTCTCCTAATTGATTCATTATGAAATGCACTTTCTTTACTTTTCTTTACATTCTTTAACAATTTCTGGTGTTGACCAGAGGAGGATGGATTCCCCTTTTAAGTCTTCGCTCCTCCCAAGGTTTCTTCCTCCTGTTTTGGGGAGTTCTGGCTCTGTCACGCTCGGCTTACCCAATTGGGGCTCGAACTGGATTCTGTAAAGCTGCTTTGTGACAACAGCTGTAAAAAGCGCTTTATAAATAAATATGACTAGTAGAAATCCTTCCAAGATGGAACGATGATAAAAGAAGCATTCATTGAAGCAGCTGACTCGCTGATGCTGGTATGTAAGGTAAATAATATATATTTTAAATATAAAAGTATACTTGGTGTATATGTATATTTTTTTTATAATAATAATAATTATTATTATGTGTAACATTTTTTTTCCCCACTGTTGGTAGATCATTTTGACTTTTCAAAGTAGCTCGCAAGCCAAAAAAGTGTGGGCAGCCCTGCTGTAGACATTAGAGGTATGAAAGTGAGTAGGACAAAGACAGAATACATGAGTATGAATGAATGTGAGGACAGTGGAGTGGTGAGGATGGAAGGAGTAGAGGTGGTGAAGGTGGAGGAGTTTAAATACTCAGGGTGGACAGTTCAGAGTAACGGCGAGTGTGGAAGAGAGGAGAAGAAGAGAGTGCAGGCAGGTTGGAATGGGTGAAGAGTGAAAGGAGTGATCTGTGACAGATGGGGACCAGCGAGAGTGAAAGGGAAGGTTTACAGGACAGTAGTGTTAGAGGAGAAACGAGGAGTATATCAGGAGAAGGATGTTGAGGGTGCAGCTCAAGAGCAGAAGAGGAAGGACCACGAGGTTTATGGATGTGGTGAGAGAGGACATGCAGCATGAAAGAGGGAGATGCTGCGGACAGGAAGACATGGAGACACTGTGGAGACATAACGGTAGCAGCTGAAAGGAGGAGAAGAACAGGCATTATTCACAGAGCAAGTTTCATGCATGTAGAGGCCACTTTACATTTTGCAACAATTCTATAAAATTTTGCATATATAACATTTAGCAAAAATTATAAAAATAATTAGTTGTTTAATTGTAAAAAATAACTACAGTAAAACTTCCTGAAATAAATTGATAATTTTATGAAAACAGATATAAAATGATTACATTTAAATGAAGAAAATGATGGGAGTCACTGGAACAAGGAACGGCTTCTTATTTGACAGAAATGAAAAGTAGGAGGACGTGTGTCTCCAAGGGGAGCCCATCACTGGCAGAGCTACTTTGAGTCTGGACGGAGGACCAGCCAATCAGAGTGAACGTCCTCATTCATTTATCCGGGTCAGGGCAGGTTCTGTGGACCGACCCTCCTGCGGTTCTTAACGACGGAAAAATCAAGCAACAGATCAGCAGCGCTGAGGACAGGACGGAACAGAGTGACAGCGGGCAACATTTTCATTCGCATTCAGGTTCAAGAAACAGGTATGCTTTATTTCATCATGTTTATTGGCGCATCAAAAACAAGCTCTCACACACACACACACACACACACACACACACACACACACACACACACACACACACGGTGGTGTAATGGAGGTGAAAGCTGACCGAAGCGGTTTTAGAGAGAGGACGAAGCTGTGTGTGATAGAGATGGACAGATTAAATCTCCATCAGATGATTCTGTGCTCCAGGCTTGGTTCTTTAACGGTTTTTTAACCTCTGGACTAAATCCAGACCTTCCAGTAGAAAATTCTGTGATTTTTTTCTTCTGAGAATCGCTTGGTTATGATCCTTCATCTTTAAAAACTACAAATCGTGTTTTATTATTGTTGTTATTTATTAAGTTTTAATCTTTAAGGCACTGAACGAGCCACCAGGCCAAATTTCCAGACCAGAACCAGAATCAGAATCATGATCCAGAATATAAACCTGTTCTGAGAAGATTTAAGGAGAATTACTTCAGTGCCTCCTGCAGGAACTGAACAGTGTTTTTATCCGATTAAAAGCCGACGTTCACTTTTAAAATGGAATGTTTTCAGGTAAAAATACAAAACTAGAGGAATTTAATAATAATTAAAAAAAAAAATGCATTTTAACATTTCTGAAAAAAAAAAAAGACAAACTCCTTAAAATTAGGGTTTAAATACAGGATGTAAATCAAATCCAGTCCAATGTCATTTAGAAGAGAGGGATGAAGAAAAGAGAGAAATCTGTCCATACCATAAAAAAAGGACTGCAGGGCAAGACCGGAGAGAGAGAGAGCGTGAAAAAAAAATTATAAAATAAAATAAAAATAATATAAGTAATATCTATTTATCTGTTAAAAGATATCTATTTTTTAATAATTAAATTATATCAAACAAAATTTCAAAACAAATTTTGGAAAACAAAAAACTATGTATATTTTTAATGACAAAACTCATGAATAAAAGTGATAATAGTAAAATAATTTATGGTGATTAAAATGTTATTTAATTTTTTTTTATTGAAATCAATTTTGATTTTTTTTTAATGAATTTCTTTTTAATTTTATTTATTTGGCATCAAAATAAATCACCTTAAACATAAATGTTAAGCCCAGTTATTAAAAGAAACATGTTTTTAAAAACACACACACACACACACACACACTCCTCTGTACTCCAGTCTAGCAAACTGGGTCAGAGCTTTCATGTTCTTTCCATTTTCTACCCCTTTCTTCATCCGTTCCTCTTCCTCCATTTGTCTTTCTCTCCCCTCCAACTCTTCATCCATCCAATCCTGGCCCTCTCTTCGGTAATTTATCCTCCATTCTTCCATATACCCATTTCTCCCTCTTTCTATCCATTCTCATCTATTTCCATATGTCCATCACTTTCTCTTCCTTCCCCAATTGTCCCTCTTCCTCCATTAATCATTAATCCATTCTTCTCTGTAACTCCAACTCTACCATCCTGTTTCTCCATCCATGCATCCTTGGCATTACCACATCTGTCTATTTACCAATCTACTCCTTGCTGTCTATTCATCCCTCTTTCTGTGTGTCTCTCTGTCAGTATGAGTGTATCTGGTACTGGAGCTGGTCTGGTTCAGAAGGTGTATCCGTTTCATGATGGATGGAACACTGCCTGCTTCGTCATCCTCCTGCTCTTCGTCCTGACTGTCCTGTCCCTCGTTTCACTGGCGTTCCTCTACCAGCTGCTGGACTCTGCCTGCTTTTCCAAATCCAGAACTGCCCGGGACAACTGCAGCCAGAACAATGAGGTGGTGTAGCCAAGACAAAAACGGCATGATGAAGCACAGAAGACAGAAAATGAGATGGCCTCCTCAAACTGGGACATCTGAGAAAAAAGCATAGACTGAAGTGCCCCTCGTTTGCCATAAAAGTCTAAAAAAATTATTAAAAAAAACATTTCTGGGAAATGATTCCGCTGTTATTCTGTCCTTAGCTTTTGTCTCTCATTTTTAGTACAGAGTAGTTCTCCATCTTCCTGAAGGACAGTGTTGTTGTTGTCTCTCATTTTCAGTCCAGTCTCTGTACCTGAGCAGTTTGATTGTTTTTTTGTTGGTTAATCCACACATTGATCTACGTCTCAACCTTTAAGCAGAACAAAGCATCTAACTTAAGACATGGAGCAGTGAAGAAACAGGTGCAGATGATTCCAGATGATCAGGTGATTAGTTTACTGCTGATGCTGAACACTGAGTGGGTTGAACTCCTTTATCTAGAACCTTTAGACACTTGCAGCCATTAAAACATTTGTTCATTGAATAGACTTAAAGATCGACAGTCTGACAGGAAACAGGATTTTTACACCAACAAGGAGATTCACCACAAGATCTACAAAAACAAGGGGGTGAAGCTCAGGTCCCCGTTTGTTGAATAAACTGAATTGTTGGTGTTTTATTTAAATAAATGTGAATAACATTGGAAGTGAAATTATACTGGTGTTACTACACTATGAGAAGAAACCTCTCCATCTTCTTCAGCTCTCCAGAAGAAAAGCAGGTGTTGATGCTGAATTATTCAACACTGGCTCTTCTAAACTGACTACGTTTCTCATGAATCATTCATCTGATGTTTAAGCCTGCCTCTCACTGAAGGTCCACATTTCAGAATCTGATTTTGTTTTACTAAAAAAAGGTGCTACACAGGGCTTTCAGGAGAGACTCAACAGAAGAACCTCTTTTGGTTCCTTAAAGAACCATGTCTTAATATTCAGAAAGTGTGAAAAGTGTTCAGGACAAACCTAAATAATGTTCACAGAAATTAGCTCAATCAGCCTGATGAAAGGTAAGTAGACTTTAATTAGGTGATGAATGGACAGATTATAATAATAAGAAGGATAAATGTGTGGTGTGAATTGAGGTGAATGGAAAACAGTGAAACCGTGGGGCTTAAACTTTGTGGAAAAATAAAACTACATTTTAAAAAGCCACTCCATGCTCTTTATGATAAGAAAACTGCATAAATCAACAGCTATTAAAAAACAAACCCCTTTTTTCCATCAGCGCCGCCATGTTTAGTCAGTGCTGAAAAGTAAACGCACCCTCCTGCTTCATGTGTCATCCAAAGACAGAAGAACAAAAACGGGCCGAGAGAAAAAACAACACACTAAAAGGTATTAAATATTCATTTAAACTACAAAATGAGATTAAAATCAAACAAATGTACTAAAAGTTCACTACCAGCAGAATTGTAAAAAACAGAAAGTTCCAGAAGAACAGTGTTCACATGAGTGTCCGTAATAAAAGGATAAAAATGTATAGATGTGTTCAGTTTTAAAGCTGTGGAACTGCAGTGAGAACCTTCTTCTCCTGGAACCATTTCCCATACATGAACATGGTCACAAAAGAACCCTTTTTTTTTTTTTAAACAGGGCAGCGGTGGCCTAGTGGTTAGGGTGTTAGCTGCATGATCAGAGGATCAGGGGTTCGAACCCCTTCCCAATAGGTTGCCCTGAGGTACCGTCCCTGTCACTGCTCCCTGGGCGCTTTCAATAGCTGCCCACTGCTGCACGGGTTTGAGTGTGCATGGGTTAAACGCAGAGGTCCAATTTCGTTGTGGTTCATGTGTGCTGTGCCGTGACCTCGCAATGACAAGGGTTGTCACTTTCACTTCACTTTCACTTTTTCACTTTTCAGCAGGACCCTCTCTTGTCTCAGGTCAAACTTTGTCCTGTTAAACAATAAGTGGACAAATTGTCCCCAAAACCCCTGATCAGCCATTCTGACCTGTGTTGTTTTTAGATCCCGAGGTCGACTCTCTGTCAGGTTTGCTCTTCTTCTTCTTGGACGATCCGGAGGCCTCAGAGGACGCTGGTCTTTTCTCGACAGCCGGAGTGGACAGAGCCCTCTTCTTAAAGAGCTCCCGCTCTCTCAGCAGAGCAGGGTCCATCCTAAACACACAGGAAGACCAACGTTCCTACATGAGCATCTCAAACATCATCCCTCCACAAAAATACTAAGTGAAATTTCAGGTCGTTAAGGTGGCTCCTCTTTCCTGACGGTGAGGCTGAAGATGAAAAACAGGCAGGAAGTGACCTCACAGAGGCTCTTTTGGAGACTACCATGAAAGGGTAGGGTCTCCCTGTTTAAGGTGGCCTATCCTTTGTTGGAGCTGTCCCTGGATATGTCCTTGCTTTAATGTTTATTTAAAATAAACTGCTGCTTTAATCTGGGTTGTAAAAGTTCTGCATGGCAACAGTGTCGAAAACCCAAACAGACTGTTGAGTCCTCCCAGATTAAACTCAGGCCTAAAAAGAACACGCCGATTCAATTCTACAGTAAAATTCAGCCCAAAGGTGCTGACTTTATTTTTTTTTAACAGGCAGTGTAGATTATGGTTATAGATTATGATTATTAAGTGTTAGAGTTATAGATAAAGGTTATCAAGTGTGGAGTTATAGATTATGGTTATATTATTGGGTTTAGAAACGCTGTTATAAAGGGTTATGATTATGGTTAAAAGTTTAGGGTTATATATTTGAGTTATAGAGTAATAATTATAGATTGTGTTTTATAGAGGGTTATTGTACAGATTACGGTTTAATGGTTATAGATTATGATTATAGTTTAGCGTTTATTTATAGTTTTTCTATCTTTTTCAATCACAAACTTTAGTGCTACATTATCCTAGCATAGCTCAGTGACTAGCTGTTAGCAGTGTATCTCCACAGCTAGCTCCTCAGTTTGTCGATAATACTGAGCTGTTCAGAATAAAACATCCAGTTTAATATCAGATCGATTCCGCCAAAATCTTTACCGAGTCCCAAAGGAATGCTCGGCGGAACCGAACCGAGCCTGACTTTAGCTAACCCTGCTACTCGTGCTAATGTTGCTAACCGTGCTAACTCTGTGCGTTAGAGTGAGAACCCACCTGAGCAGAACCGGTTCTGTTCGGGACTCTCCGCTCTGTCCGGTTCTATTTATTAATCCACGGTTCTGCCGGTTCCGTTTATGGTCCACTCTCTGTTAGCGTTTCAAACTGGAACAACAACAGGCGAACAGCAGGGTCCGCTCCAAACCGCAGCGAAAAACCCTACCGAGGGCACTACCAAACCACACAAGGCAAAGTGAAAGTGACTATTTTGTCATTGTGAATCACAACACAGGACACAGTGAACCCCCACGAAATGACACCTTTACGTTTTAACCACACACACCGTGCAGCAGGGGGCAGCTAATGGCAGCCAAGGGAGCAGTGACAGGGACGGTAACTTGCTCAGTGGTGCCTCAGCACAACCTACTGGTTTGGGATTCAAACCCACAATCTTCCAATCCAGGGGCCTCATTCATAAACACCAGGCCACTGCTATCCCTTGAAGGACACTTTTAAAGCTACACAGGCCTCTTCGCAACTACTTTCCAGTAGTACGTAGGGGACACTAGGTAGTGAGTAGTGAGAATGTCATAGGAACATTATATATTTTGGGTTATATTATGGTAGGAAGTAGGGTGTAGGGTATAGTGAGTAGGCTGTAGGGTGTAGGTAGCAGTTAATAGGGTGTAGGTAGTAGTGAGTAGGGTGAAAAAGTGAAAGTGAAAGTGACAACCCTTGTCATTGCGAGGTCACGGCACAGCACACATGAACCACAATGAAATTGGACCTCTGCATTTAACCCATACACACACGTGCAGCAGTGGGCAGCTATTGAAAGCGCCCGGGGAGCAGTGACAGGGACGGTACCTTGCTCAAGGGTACCTCAGGGCAACCCACATGGGTGGGAATTGAACCCACAATCTTCTGATGCGGGGCCAACTCCCTAACCACTAGGCCACCGCTGCCCGGTGTAAGTAGTAGTGGGTAGAGTGTAGGCTGTATGCTGTATGTAGTAGTGAGTAAGGTGTCGGTAGTAGGGTGTAGTGAGTAGGGTTTAGGTAGTAGGGTGTAAATAGTAGGGTGATTTCCAATCAGGAGCAATGGTTCCTACAACCTACTCACTACTAGGTAACTACTAGGTGTAGGTAGTATTGGGTAGGGTGTAGTGAATAGGGTGTAGCTAGTAGTGAGTAGGTTGTAGGTAGTATTGGGTAGGGTGTAGTGAGTAGGGTGTAGGTAGTATTGGGTAGGGTGTAGTGAGTAGGCTGTTGATAGTATTGGGTAGGGCATAGTGAGTAAGGTGTAGGTAGTATTGGGTAGGGTGTAGTGAGTAGGGTGTTGATAGTATTGGGTAGGGTGTAGTGAGTAGGGTGTTGATAGTATTGGGTAGGGTGTAGTGAGTATTGGGTAGGGTGTAGAGAGTAGGGTGTTGATAGTATTGGTAGGGTGTAGGTAGTATTGGGTAGGGTGTAGAGAGTAGGGTGTTGATAGTATTGGGTAGGGTGTAGGTAGTATTGGTAGGGTGTAGTGAGTATTGGGTAGGGTGTAGAGAGTAGGGTGTTGATAGTATTGGTAGGGTGTAGGTAGTATTGGGTAGGGTGTAGGTAGTGTTGATAGTAATGGGTAGGTGTATGAGTAGTGTTATAGTATTGGGTAGGTGTAGGCATATTGGTGCAGTGTGTAGTGAGTAGGGTGTAGATAGTACTGAGTAGGGTGTAGGGTGTAGATAGTACTGAGTAGGGTGTAGGGTGTAGGAACCATCGTTCCTGATTGGAAATCACAGCCTCTGGAGTGCAGAGCCACCGTTTTTTCTTCGCTCCTTCCCGGAAATCTTCCCTTCAGTTTTATTATAAACAGACTTAAAAACTCATTCATCTGAGAACCAGCGGCTCCCTTTCTTAGAAGGCAGAGTTGAATTACATTTAAGACAGCAAAAATGTCTAAACCTCAATAAACTAACTTTACTCTCTCTCTCTCTCTGTCTCTGTCTCTCTCTCTCTGCCCTGTCTCTCTCTCTCTCTCTCTCTCTCCCCCATTGTCTCTGTCTCTCTCTCTCTGTCTACTCTCTCCCCTGTCTCTCTCTCTCTCTCTCTCTCTCTCTGTCTCTCTCTCTGTCTCTGTCTCTCTCTCTCTCTGCCTCTCTCTCTCTCTCTCTCTCTCTGTCTCTCTCTCTCTCTGTCTCTCTCTCTGCCTCTGTCTCTCTCTCTGTCTCTCTCTGTCTCTCTCTCTCTCTGCCCTCTGCCTCTCTCTGCCCTCTCTCTGCCCTCTCTCTCTCTCTCTGTCTGCCCTCTCTCTGTCTTCTCTCTCTCTCTGTCTGTCTGCTCTCTCTCTCTGCCCTCTCTCTCTCTCTCTCTGTCTCTCTCTCTCTCTGCCCTCTCTCTCTCTCTCTCTGTCTGCCCTCTCTCTGTCTCTCTCTCTCTCTGTCTCTCTCTCTCTGTCGCCGTTCTCTCTGTCGTGTCTCTCTGCCTCCTCTCTCTCTGGTTCCCCTCTCTCTCTGTCTCTCTCTCTCTGTCGCCCTCTCTGTCTCTGTCTCTCTCTCTCTCTCTCTCTCTCTGCTCTCTGTCTCTGTCTCTCTCTCTCTCTGTTGCTGTCTCTGTCTCTCTCTCTCTGTCGCTGTCTCTCTGCCCCTGTCTCTCTCTCTGCCCTCTCTCTCTGTCTCTCTGTCTCTCTCTCTCTGTCGCTGTCTCTCTCTTCTCTCTCTCTCTCTCTCTCTCTCTCTCTCTCTCTCTCTCTCTCTCTCTCTGTCGCTGTCTCTCTCTCTGTCTCTCTCTCTCTGTCTCTCTCTCTGTATCTGTATCTACTCCGCAACGGCAGGGGGCGCTGAGGGACTGAGAGATTGAGAGGTTGTGGGACAGCATGGCCGGTGCTGGAGCTCCTAAAGTTCTGATTTATGGAGGAAAAGGAGCTTTAGGATCAAAATGTGTTCAACATTTCAGATCTAAACAGTGGGTGAGTTTAATAACCTGCTCTAAACACCATCAAAAACCACTTTCAACATCTACACAGTCTCTGTTTAAACACTCAACATCTACACAGTGTTTACATGTATACTTTTAATACAATAATCATGCATATTTATACACTAATACTTTCTTAATATTTTAATACATATATATTATTCACATTTGGTTTATGGACGTGGTGAGAGAGAACATACAGACAGTTGGTTTGAAGGAGGAAGATGCAGAGTAAAGGAAGACATGGAGATGGTTGATCCTCTGTGGTCACCCCTAAACGGGAGCAGCTAAAAACAAGAAGTAGAAGATACTCATATATTCACATTTCTCCTCCTTATTCATGCTGAGATACAGAGTGCTGAGTTCTGATCACTAATGCTCAGAGTGAATGAACGTGTTTGTGCTGATTTAACTCTTTAATGTGTGTGTTTTCAGTGGGTTGCCTCCATTGATCTCAGTGTGAATGAAGAAGCGAATGTTAATGTCACAGTTCAGGAGACAGAGTCCTTCCAGGTCCAGGCTGTCCAGGTGAGATGTTTAAATTATCAGAGAAATATGGTTTAGGGTGGTGGTGGTCTAGTGGTAGGGTACTTGCCTACGGACCTATGGATCCAGAGGTCCCCGGTTCGAATCCCACCTCTAGTACTACCACCACTGGGGTCCTTGAGCAAGACCCTTAACCCAGGGGGACTGTCCCTGTAATTAGGACCTGTAAGTCGCTCTGGATAAGAGCGTCTGCTAAATGCTGTAAATGTGGTTTCAGGTTCTCCTGTTAGTGAGGGGGGGCAGTAGGTGAACAGTCAGTTTCTGATATTGGAAGCAGGAAAAATGGACTGAAAAAATCTGAGGGACAAACTGTGAGGAACTGTGTCAGAGCATCTTGAACAAAGCATTGGGCGTTCCTGGTCTTCAGTGGAAAAAGTGCTCTAAGGAAGGAGAAGGGAGGAACATGGGGACATGGAGATCCAGGATTCAGGAGGTGTAGAGGAAACTGCTGAAAAAGTTCTGGTTCTAAGACAAAGATGTCAGAACAGCTGTGTATGGGTCTGCAGACCAGTCAGAATGTATTTGCTGTCCCCTGTCATCAGAACATTAGAACTGTGTGTGTGTCGTTACCTGGAGATGAAGCGACATCAGGATGCAAGACAGTGTGAAGCTCTGCACAGTGATCTCCTGGGAAACTTTAGGCCTTGCATTCATGTGGACATTACCTTTACGCTTAAACGTCTCTGAAGACCAAGTTCCCCCTTCATAGAGACTCTATCCCCTAATGGCAGTGTCCTCTTTCAGCAGGATAATATCCTCCCACACTGCAAACACTGTTCAGACCTGACTGAAGAACAAAGAGTTCAAGATGTTCCTCAATCCCATCAGTACAGCTGTTCCTCAGCAGTTCATCTTGGTGTATAAAGGTGTAAATTGTGGGATTCATGAAGTTGAATGGTTTTTATGCAGTTTAACACTGTCCTTGTGTGGCTTTGGATTTTTCAGGTCACAGCTGATGTCGGAGAGCTGCTGGGTGAAGAGAAGATCGATGCCATTTTGTGCGTGGCTGGAGGCTGGGCGGGGGGCAGTGCTAAGGCCAAAGGTCAGAGCAGAACCAGCCGTGTTCAGTATTCTACCAAAACTTCAAACAGGGCTTCAGTAAATCAGACGCACTTGTCCTGATTAGAGTCATGGGCAGTACTGGAGTCTGTCCCAGTGCTCACTGGGCAAAAGACAGGGACACACCCTGGACAGGTCGCCTGTCAATCACAGGCCAGACACACACACACACACACACACACACACACACACACTCAAAGCTAGGTTGTAATTTATCATCTCCAGTCCACCTGCAGGTCTTTGGATGGTGGGAGGAAGCTGGTGCTCCCAGATGAGAGAAAACACCCACACGAGGAGAACATGTCCACTCCAAACAGAAAGAACCTGGACTGTCCCACCCTGGGAATCAAACTCAGGACCTTCTCACTGTGAGGAGACAATGCCACTCACTGCAGCATCGTGCAGTGATCAGTTTTGTTTAAAAGATAAAAGTAGTGAGACCAGCTATGTTATACGCATTGGAGATGGCAGTGAGACCAGCTATTTTATATGGGTTGGAGATGGTAGTGAGACCAGCTATGTTATATGGGTGAGACACTGCTGGTTGGTCCTGAGGAGAGACAAGGATTATATCAGGAAAAGGATTTGGAGGATGGAGCTGCCAGGAAAGAGGAGTAGAGGAAGGACAAAGGAGGTTGGGGAAGATGAAGAGGAAAACGTGGAGACCCTTAACGGGAGCAGCTGAAAGGAGAAGACGGCTGATATCATGGCCCATTCTGTGATGATTACTTTTGGGTGACTTTCCCAAGAGTAGGGACGGTTTGGAGGTTGTTTTTTTTTTAGAACTAATGCTGGAGAAGGTTGTGAAGTGTGTTTTTTTTTTTTTTGTTTGTTTTTTTTAAAATCATATTTCTATTGCAGATTTTATATCATGTATTTTCTATAATAAATTGCAGGATTATGTTTTGTCCACCTCCAGCCGCTGTGGTGTTTAATCAGTAAACTGGTCCAATGTTGTCTCTGCTCCCTCTGTCCTCAGGGATGTTTAAAAACTCTGATCTGATGTGGAAACAGAGTGTGTGGCCGTCCACCATCTCCTGTCACCTCGCAACCAAACACCTGAAGGAAGGAGGGCTGCTCACCCTGCCGGGGGCCAAAGCAGCACTGAGTCCAACTCCAGGTACACACGTCCACACTGGCCTCTTTATCAGAAAGTACCAGTGAGTGTGGAAGAGAGGAAAAGAGAGTGCAGGCAGGTTGGAATGGGTGGAGAAGAGTGACAGGTGTGATCTGTGACAGACGGGTTTACAGGACAGTAGCGAGATCAGCTATGTTCTACAGGTTGGAGACGGTAGTGAGACCAGCTATGTTGGATGGGTTGGAGATGGTAGTGAGACCAGCTATGTTATACAGGTTGAGACAGTAGTGAGACCAGTTGTGTTGTATGGGTATGTTACCTCCAACACTTCAAACTGTTAGTTGTGATCAGGGATTATGGCGGTGTAATCTCATAATCATACAGCTGTGAGTCTCTCTTGGTTTATATTCTGTGTCCATTCTGTCTCTCTTCTGTCCCCCTCTCTATGTAGGAATGATTGGTTATGGGATGGCGAAGGCTGCAGTCCATCAGCTGTGTCAGAGTCTTGCCAGCGTCAACAGTGGACTTCCTGCCGGGTCTGCTGCTGTAGCCATCCTTCCGTGAGTCCTGCAATCAGGACACAAATCACATGATCACTGGAACTGGACAAACATCCCTATCAGTTCAGGCTGAGGGAACCAGAAAACAACCCACACACACTTTTACTGGGACTGCACATCACTGTCAGACACTCAGAGACGTCCTATCTTTCTTCATACAGAGTTACTCTGGACACGCCTATGAACAGGAAGTTTATGCCAGATGCTGATATCACTTCCTGGACGCCGCTGGAGTTCATTGCTGAGTAAGTGTGCTAAAAAATTTACGTAAAAAGTATGCTAAAACACACTACCACAAACTCCACAAAACCTCCACAAATACCAGCTTTATAGTTGTGTTTATTAAATCGTTCTTTTTAAAAATGACAGAGAAAAATGGACAAAAAAACTGTTAATGAGAAACACTGTGTCTTCTAGACTGTTCTACAGGTGGGCGATGGGGGAGGACAGACCAGCGTCCGGCAGCCTGGTCCAGCTGCTCACCACAAACGGCAAGACGGAGACAACGGTGGTTTAACTACCAGAAAGTGTGTGTATGTGTGTGTTATTTCCTGGGGCTAGTAGCACTGCTGTGTTTGATTACTTGTTCATTTAGAGATAAACTGATGTCTGTGAGAAGCAAGTGATTTCAAGGTTTAGTTGGATAGGAATCACTAAATCTAATCATCTTTAATACAAAATTAAAAACCAGTTTTAAAAAAAATCTATATCTTCTAGACCAGCCTCAGAACAAGATAAAACTATAAATAAAACTAACTACTGAAAATTAATTCAGAATTAAGTCAGATTTCTAAAAAGTATCAAAATTTCCCATGAAATGTGATCTTTTTAAAATAATATTACACTTAATGGTTTAAACTTTTTTTTTTTTGGTTTAAAAGATTATACTTTCTGGAGGAAAAACCTATAAAAGTTGATTTTATGATCAGTGTGGTTTTTTAGTAAATTCAAAAAGTGTTTGTGACTCCAAACCAGTTCTAATCCTTAAGATTATAATCTGTGTTTATTATGATTCTGTCCTATTTAATGATGTTCATATGAAAACACAGTTCACACCAGGCAATCAGTTTATTAATCTAAATATAAAATTGAAAGTTTGTTCTGCTGTTTGTAGTGAAATATTGATGTTTTCTCTTTAAAAAAAAAAACAAAAAAAACTGCTCCTTCTTGGAAAAACCTGAATTTTTGTGTGTGTGATGATTCAGTTTGTTTCCGACAAAATTTTGTGTATAAACTGAGCCGTCGTTTGTCTTTGGGTTTTTTTTTGTATGTGTATAAAAGTGACAAGGTTTGACTTGATTAATCAGGAATAAAATCAAAGTTAATTTTTCTGTTTAGTTGCACACGTGAATGTTCGTCTGTGAGTTTCTGTTAATTCTGCTCTGCCTGAGTTTATCAGAAATCAGGAATAAACTTGCTTGATCTCGTGGGAAACACAACAGCACAGCACAACACACAGTGAACCGCAACGAAAT
>CM029379.1:13547164-13572164 GCA_017165825.1 Hepsetus odoe | reverse complement strand
AGCCTCAGTTTGTTTAGTTTTGATTATTTAATTTTTTTAATAATGTGTGAAAATTGCAATCAAAGTTAATTTACAGATACACGATTAACTGAGCCCTAATTAGGCCTTTAAGCACTTAGGCATTTAGGTGAAAGTGGAAGTGTGTATGAGAGACTGTTTAGTGTGTTTTTGTTGAAGGTGTGTGTGTGTGTGTGTGTGTGTGTGTGTGTGTGTGTGTGTGTGTGTGTGTGTGTGTTATTCCTGCAGGACTGTGATATTCTCTGGTGGGATTCATTCTGCACTGAGTTTTTCGAAGAGGATGCAACTTTTACACTATCCTTCTGTCTGGAAGAGGGACCGAAGACATATAGTGAGTATTCCATTGTGTGCATGTCTGGTCGTGTGTGAACAGTGGATTTTCAATTAATCTAAGTGTTAAAATAATCCTCCTAAATGTCTGTACATGTGTGACATAGAGCCTCATGAACACTGTCTTTTAGAAAAAGGCACACAAACACACATGCACACAAACAGTGAACAGTGACTGTATCCTCTGTGTGTAACCAGTCCTTTACACACACAGTAGTTCTCGATAGTGATAATAGATGGCTGAGACGTGGAGATGATGCTGACCTGCAGGAGTGTCGTGAGGTTCTCGGACAGCTCGGAAAACCTCTGGTAATCGTACAACTTGAGGGCTACCTTGAGCTGGTTGAGAACTTTGTGACACTCCTGCAGGCTTCCTCTTCTCTCCTGCAGGTCTCCTCGTCCCAGTTCTTTTGGACTTTTCTGGAGTACCAGTGGTCCTCCCCCCTGCAGAGACTTAATAGGGAGAAGCTGCAGAGGTCAGACCATCCTCCAGCAGCCCTAAAGCCTCCAGCACTTGCAGTGATTCGCTGCGCCACCCCTTTGATGATCAGCTAGTATGGACTAACCGGCAGGACCTACTCCCGGTAGTCAAGGCTAGCTGCCATGATGTGCTAGCCTCAGCTAGCTGCCAAGACACACTAGCCGCTCTGAGTCCTCAGGGGGCTCACCACCCCAAGCGGTGGGCCCTGGAGGAGAACTCGACGGCAAAGCGCATCTGTAAGAGATGCAAGCATGGAGGTGAGGCCGTTGCTCCGGAGGGCACCCCATGACTAATCCACCCTCTGGCCACTTTGGATTGCGCTTCACTGTCATTCTCCGTCAAGTTTGCCCCGGAGACTCCAGAGCAGACAGCACCCCCTGCTGCTTGTGAAGGCATCTGTGTATTGCTGGCTCCTACTGTGGTGAATTTTCCCCAGCTGGTTCTGACTCCAGTGACCTACAATCAGACTTTTATTGACCCCTACCACACCCAGCTCTCCAGTGTCCCTGCAGCCAACCCTGACTCAAGTTCCCTCTCAACGCCAAGTATGGCGCCAGCTGGTGAGGAGCTTTCAGGGCCCCAAGTGCCCATGTCTGCAAGGTCCCCAGGTGGCTTGTCACCATGATCCTTGTTCCCTGGTCCAACACTGGCTCCAGACTCCTTTTTGTCACCTGTCCCTGGTATGTCACTGGCACTCAGTGTGCCTAAGGAGGCCGGTTTGTCTTCATTGCCAGCCACAGGTTTGAACCTTCATGGGAGGCTTCTCAGTTCGCTTCAGGAGGGCAACTTGTCTTTGTTGCTGGTTCCTGTGTCCCTTCAGGAGCGTAGCTGGCTTTCCCCACTGGCTCCTGTGTTCCTTCAGGAGAGCACCCCTAGTGGCTGTCAGCTCCTGTGTCTCCCCAGGAGGCCAGTCCCTCATCGCTGCCAGCTCCTGCGTCTTCTCAGGAGGGCAGTATCCATTCATCATTCATAGCCACTTTATATTCATTATGGGGCCGATCGCAGTCAATGTACCTCTTTATCCAAGCCCCAGTCTTCATGCCCCATCCTCATTGCATGTCCACTCCCTGGTCTAATCCTGTGTGTTCTCCTATGTCCCCTCCCCAGTCCAGACCCATGTCTGGTCTCCGAACCCATCCTGTGTATTCTCCCCGTTCCAGACCCGTGTCCTATCCAATTTCTCCTTCTGTACTCACTCCCCAGTCTGGCCCAGTGTCCCAGCCCTGTCCCAGTCCCATCCCATGTCTCTGTCCAGCCCAGTCTTGTCCCGAGTCCAGCCCAGTGTCCCATCTAGGGTCTGTCTTGTCCTGTGTTACTGTCTTGTCCTGAAACTACTCCCCAGTCCCATTCTGTGTCACAGTCCTGTGGTGTGCCTGCTCCCCAGTCCCATCCTGTGTCTGTGTCCAGTCCAATGCTACTCCCTGGTCCTGTCCCTTGTCTGCTCTCTGGTCCAATCCCGTGTCACTGTCCAGTCCTGTTTTAGCTCCCCAGTCCCTTGGTACCATAGCCCAATCCTCTCACCATCCCATAATACAGAGCTGTCCCTTGTTGATCCCTGGTAGTGGTTTTAGTCATGTGCCCCCAATTGGAGCGGGGCTGTTTGGTTTTTCTGACCGGCCTTCCCAACCCTGGCTGGTCCATCCCATTCCCGTTCACTCCTGTTGTGTGCTTGAGGTTTTGTTTTAGTTTGTTTGACGTCCCCAATTTGGGATGGGGGGTATGATTCCTGCATTGTTTTGCTGCGCTTTGTCCTGACTTGTCACACTTGCCACCTTTTCATGTCATCAGGTGTGCCTCTTTAGTCTGAAGGTATATAGATCCCAGTGTGTCAGTGCAGAGCTATCAGTTGTTTGTCTTTTGCATCCTTGTGTCCTGTTCTTGGATGTTCACTGCAGTTTCTTTAAATATACTTTGTCCTCGATGTCCGAGGGTTTGAAGAATGTCTTCCTGCCTCTTTCTCTGGAGGACTGAGATTCTGTTTTTGATCCAATCAAGCTCTGATGTCTGAGACATTCATAGTGACATCACTCCTGAAAACATCTGTTATTTGAAGAGTATGGATAGTTTACATTAAAGACACACACACTCACACACATACACATGCTCTCTCTCACACACACACACACACACACACACACACACACAAACACACACACACACACACACACACACACACACACACACTATGAAGAACATATTATATTTGGAGGAAAGCTGCACTGCAACTGAATGAAGTTCCTGTACAGCCCAGGGCAGCCTGGCAACAGTTGCTATGGAAGAATGCATGAGAGGGTGGAGCAAGAGACCAATTAATTATTAATCAGATAAACGAATGTGGGGTCCAGTTTGTCTCCCTGCATTTGTGTGTGTGAGGCTAAAATTAAAATACCTCTCTCACTGAAAGAGTGAGAGAGACAGAATAAGAGAGAGAGAGACAGACAAAAAGAGAGAAAGACAGAGAGAGAGAGACAGGGGAGAAAGTGAGAGAGAGGGGAGAAAGAGAGGTGGAGTGTGTGATGTTCCTCATTGTGAATGTATGAGGGGGGTTTGATTGACAGCTACAGTGTGTTTAAATAAACATGCAGCTTCTCACACACACACACACACACACACACACCCACCCACCACCCTGACTGACAACTGCATAACACTCACTGTGTGTGTGTGTGTGTGCAGTGTGTGTGTGTGTATGTAGTGTGTGAATAGTGTGTGTGAGTAATGTGTGTGTCAGGCTGGTCTAAAGGGATCAGTGATGTAGCTGAACCTGAAGCCTGTCCTAAACAAACAAACAAAAATTAGTTTTTGTGAGATTTATTTAAGGTGGTCGATATTCCACCTTAACTCAATATCATCAGTAATGAACATCCTGAGAATTTTTCATTTTTTTTTCTGGTTAAAACCGGAGCAGCACGTTTTCACAAAAAATATTTACAAATATTTATGAAATAATATATTGAAATACAGTACTGTGCAAAAGTTTTAGGCAGGTATGGAAAAAATGCTGTAAACAAAGAATGCTTTCAAAAATGGAAGTGTTAATCATTTATTTTCATCAATCAACAAAATGCAGTGAATGAACAAAAAAGAAATCTATATCAAATCAACATTTGGTGTGACCACCCTTTGCCTTCAAAACAGCATCAATTCTTCTAGGTACACTTGCACACAGTTTTTGAAGGAACTCGGCTGGTAGGTTGTTCCAAACATCTTGGAGAACTAATCACAGATCTTCTGTGGATGTAGGCTTCCTCACATCCTTCTGTCTCTTCATGTAATCCAGACACACTGGATGATGTTGAGATCAGGGCTCTGTGGGGGCCAGAAGAATTGATGCTGGTTTGAAGGCAAAAGGTAGTAACACCAAATATTGATTTGATTTAGATTTTTCTTTTGTTCGCTCACTTTGCATTTTGTAAATTGATAAAAATAAACAATCATTATTTATATTTCTGAAAGCATTCTTTGTTTACAGCATTTTTTCCACACCTGCCTAAAACTTTTGCACAGTACTGTGTATACATTACATTTACATTTACGGTATTTAGCAGATGCTCTTATCCAGAGCGACTTCCATGTCCTAATTACAGGGACAGTCCCCCTGGAGCAACTCAGGGTGAAGGGTCTTGCTCATGGACCCAGTTGTGGTCGTACTAGAGGTGGGATTTAAACCTGGGACCTCTTGAGCCATAGGTCTGTAGGGAAGTACCCTACCACTAGACCACTGCCACCCAGAATAGAAAATAGAAAATATATACGTTAAATCTGCAAAATAATATAGGAAATATATACTACAAAATATATAAACTAAAAATCTAAAATTAAAAAGTAAAAAATTATATATGTGTATATATATATATATATATATATATGGCAAAACATATTCAATGAACTTAAAATAAGTAAAAATAACACACACACACACACACATATATATAAAACATACTGAATAAAAATATAATCAAATAAAAAGGAATATCATTTTCTGCCACTTGTCCCAAACGGGGTCACGGGGGAGGTGCTGGAGTCCATCCCAGCTCACACAGAGCGAAGGACGGGGGACACACCCTGGACAGGTCGCCAGCCCATTGCAGGGAGGAGCGTGACGGGGACGGCACATTGCTCAAGGGTACCTCAGGGCAACCTATTGGGAAGGGGCTCGAACCCCCAATCCTCCGATCATGCGGCCAATGCCCCTAACCACTAGGCCACCACTGCCCCCAAAAAGGAATATCAAAAGTATAAAATAATAATTATATTATTGTATACAGTGCAATACAATATACAATAATTAATATATATTTGTAAGTAAATATACCATTTACTCCCCATTTCAGTCCATAAGGGGAAGTTAAGCTCTTTTCATTTTGTAATGTCACTAAAAACAGGCTGCCTCCTCCCATTTTGCCGGAATAGAGGCAGCCAATCAGAAGAGAGAGATCATGTCCAAAAGTTGAGGCTAGGGTTAAGGGTCTTGTTCAGGGACCCAGTGGTGATAGAGGTGGGATTTGAACTTGGGACTTCTTGAGCCATAGGTCCAGAGGCAAGTACCCTACCACTAGACCACCACCACCCACCAGCTTGCTTGTCTTGGATGTAAAACTGAGACCAGAAAGAGAAATCTAAACTCACATGAAAAAATTACAATGTTTCTGTAGTCAGGTGTGGGCGGAGCTTATTCTAATAATAATCTCTGTCTCTCCTTTTCTCTCTCTCTCCTTTTCTCTCTCTTTGTCTCTCTCTCTCTGTCTCCTTTTCTCTTTCTCTCTCATTCTCTCTCCTTTTCTCTCTTTCTTCTTTTCTCTCTCTCTCTCTCTCTCTCTACCTCTCTTTTTCTCTCCCTCCTTTTCTCACTTTTTCTCTCTCTCTGTCTCTCCTTTTCTCTTCCTCTCTCTGTCTCTCTCTCTCTCTCTCTCTCTCTCTCTCTCTCAGCTATAGGACGTGCATTGATCCCTCGTTTCTTCAGTTCTCTATTTGAGGGAGGAGTGTATGAGTTGTTTTTTGAGTTGAAACAGACGAGAGAATCTTTCAGCAACTCGACAATCACAGCAGACTGTCAGCAGTGCAGCATGATAACACAACACGGCAAACCTACCTACACAAAGGTACACACACTGCACACACACACACACACACACACTATACACACACAATCACAGCAGACTGTCAGCAGTGCAGCATTATAACACAACATGGCAAACCTACCTGCACAAAGGTACACACACTACACACACACACTTTACACGCACTATATACACACACTATATACACACACAGTCACAGCGGACTGTCAGCAGTGCAGCATGATAAAACAACACAACAAACCCACCTGCACAAAGGTAGGACAGACACATTACACACACGCACTATACACACACACTACAAACACATTACACACATGCACACTATACACAACACGCCAAACCTACCTAAAAAAAAAGTTACACACACTACACACACACACACAATCACAGCAGACTGTCAGCAGTGCAGCATGAGAACACATGAAACATGGCAAACCCACCTACACAAAGGTACACACACACACACACACACACTATACACACTGTATACACACACCACACATTATGCACATACACTATACACATATACACAATATACATACACTATACGTACACACACTATGCACACACACTACTCACACACACACACACAATATACACACTGTACACACACTATACTCAGATATAAAACTAACAGAATGTCTTCTTATTATAATTATTATTATTATTATTATTATTATTATTATTACAAACAATGATATCATTATTATTATAATTGCTTTTGGAATGAAATCTGATAATAAAAACTTTTCAGGAGTAAAAGTGAATGTACGTTAATGTAGAGTTCTCTGTCCCATCTTGTCTGTTTAAATAAATGACGTGTTAATAAGAATAACATTTCTATAATATATGATCAGAACTGCTCAATCTAATCCGTGCAGCACGGTGGAGCAGTGGGTGGCGCTGTCTCCTCACAGTGAGATGATCCTAGTGGCATGGTCCGGGTCCTTCCTGTGTGGAGTGGACATGTTGTTCCGGTGTGTGTATGTCTACCCTGTGATAGACTGGTGTCCCCGCCTTTCTCCCTGTGAAAGCGGGGATAGGCTCCAGAACCCCCCCCCCGACCCTAATTAGGACAAGCGGCTCAGAAAATGAGTGAGAGTTCCAGGAGATCTAAACCCTTTAAATGAACAAATTGACAGTTTAAGAGACTTTCTGTTTGTCTTTTATTAGTAAAGTCCCAGTTAAAGGTCAGTTTCCAAACTATAAACAAGACAAGAATGATAGAAATGGACAGAGGGACAGGTGGACTTTTTGGACAGAGGGACTGGTGGACTTTTTGGACAGAGGGACTGGTGGACTTTTTGGACAGAGGGACAGGTGGATTTTTTGGACAGTGACTGGTGGACTTTTTGGACAGAGGGACTGGTGGATTTTTTGGACAGAGGGACTGGTGGATTTTTTGGACAGAGACTGGTGGACTTTTTGGACAGAGTGACTGGTGGATCTTTTGGACAGTGACTGGTGGACTTTTTGGACAGAGTGACTGGTGGATTTTTTTGGACAGTGACTGGTGGACTTTTTGGACAGAGTGACTGGTGGAATTTTTTGGACAGTGACTGGTGGACTTTTTGGACATAGTGACTGGTGGATTTTTTGGACAGAGACTGGTGGACTTTTTGGACAGAGTGACTGGTGGATTTTTTGGACAGAGACTGGTGGACTTTTTGGACAGAGGGACTGGTGGATTTTTTGGACAGAGGGACTGGTGGATTTTGGTCCCCACATTGTGGGTTCTTGTCCTTAAAATGTGTGAAGACAGGAAAACTGTCAGGAATGGAACTCAGACTAGCTTTTGTTTTTCTATCCCTTCATGTAAATCCACACACACACACACACACACACACACACACACACACAGCTCCCTCATTGTGAGCAGGAATGTCTTCGTCTTCATTGTGAATTCAGGATGGAGAACAAAACAAAAAAGGAATATATACACCCCCCCTCCCCCCTCCTGTTAGGAGTCTGTGTTTAAAGTAAAGTCTCAGCGAGACTTTAATGAGATAAGCACAGAACAATGTGTTTTTAATGTTTAATATTTTACATTTCTCTCTGTGCACATGCGTGTGTGATGTTTTTTATATCTGAGTGAGGAAAGTAGTGAAGGAGGGAAAGAGAAACAATTTTTTGCTTTATTTATTAAAGACTTTATTAATAAAGTCTTTAATAAATCTGTATAATATTTTATTTTTCATGCTTTTATCTGCAGATTAAAGTGCTTTACATTTTGCAACAATTATTAAATCAACAATTAGATGTTTAATTACTGTTGTAAATAATTCTGGGGTGGACTGACATCTATAAACAAAGAAATAAAACAGTGTGAGTAAGTTATATTTAGCACATCTATTAACAGCTTTATAGAATGAGTTATAATGTGAGCAAAGTAATGATGATGATGATGATGATGATAATGATAATGATGATGAACAGAAAATATGTATAAATCTGATAATCACAGATGGTTCCAATTTATAATTAATACTTGACTGAAATCTGAAACATAGCCATATCCAAGTTTACTCTTTTACAAATTAACATTTGTGAATTAAATATTTATTTAAAAGAACAAAAAATTTGAGTGGAGCCAATTTATATATATAATATTATATAGTGTGTGCGTGTGTGTGCGTGTGTGCGTGTGTGTGGAGGCATTGATTAGAGTGTGTGTCTGCTGGGATTACATCTCTCCTGTTGCCATGCCAACCTCTCGGTTCCCCTCCGTTCCTCCGGCAGCAGAATGTTGGGGTTCAGAGTCCAAACAGAAAATTCTCTCTGAAATTTCCACCTTAAATCCTTTCACTGCAGAAATAACGAGAGGTTTCATTTCTGCAAGTTCGGAATCAATCAGGGCGTAAATTCAGTCTCACGGTCGAAACACCAGGATTTAAAATCCACTTCAATTAAAGCGAGAAACAATAGAGCAGTTCAGCACCTTCAAGTGAAAAAGCCAGGAGTCCAGAAACAGGTTTATATTTCAGAACAATAAACGGAATTCTCTTTTTATGATGTTTCACCTGCTGTATTTCTAAAACCAGCTGTTTATCCCGCCTTTAACTGTACATTTATAAAACTACTCTGTATCTGTTCATTCTGTGCTGATAGTCCATCTTTACACATTTCCTCTTTAATTCTGTTCATTTCTCAACATTTTCATTTCACAGAACTCTCTGTTCTAAACATATAAACTGTTTCATCATCTATAACTCTAGACACATTGGAACATACAGCTCTGCTTACACTGCACTTCCCCACAGTTTATACTGTAATTATACAGTAATTATAGTGTACATATATGGTAATTATACTGTCATTACAGTGTGATGAATACTTTAATTATGCTGCAATTATACCATTATTATATTGTAATTATAATGCAGTTTGAGTGTAATTATGCTTCAATTTACACCTTTAATATACTATAATTATACTGTAATTATACTGTATTTTACACCATCATTTATGTCATTACCTTCAATTTATTCTCCAATTTATACTGTCATTGATGAATCTACTGTAATGCAATGTAATCTGGTTTTGTGTAATCTAATCTACACTAATCTGATAATGATCCTGATAGTATTGTGTTATTGTTCCCAGACAAGAATCTTTAAACTGCAGTGGATTGTCCCTCTCCATGTCTTCCTGTCCTCTGCATCTTCCTCTTTCGCACCTCTCTCACCACGTCCATAAACCTCCTCTTTGGTCTTTCTCTTCTGATATTTTCTGGCAGCTCCATCCTCAACATCCTTCTCCTGATATACTCCTCATCTCTCTCCTCTGGACATGTCCCAACCAACACAGTCTCACTTCTCTCACTTTGTCTCCAAATCACCTAACCTGAGTTGTCCCTAATCCTGTCCATCCTCATCCCTCCCAAAGCAAATCTCAGCATCTTTAACTTTGACAGCTCCAGCTCCACCACCTGTCTTTTCATCACCATCTCCAACCCGTATAACATAGCTGGTCTCATTACTGTCTCCAACCCGTATAACATAGCTGGTCTCACTTCTGTCTCCAGCTCGCATAACATAGCTGGTCTCACTACCGTCTCCAACCTGTAAAACATATCTGGTCTCGCTACCATCTCCAACCTGTTTAACATAGCTATTTTGGTATAGTTACAGGGCCTTCTTCAGCATATGTGCAAGACTATATTTAATCCTGTTTTTAATACTGTTTAAAAATCGGTTCTACAGGTCTGCACAGAGGGACGTCTGATTCTGGTTTTCACCTTCGATGACCTGATGAGGATCAAGACGTGGCACTTCACCATCTCGCACTACAGTGAGCTGATTCCCCGCAGTGTGCTGGCTGTCCACGTGAGTCTAACACCGTCCACACCTGTCCTTCAGGTGGGGTTTAGAGCTGAGAAAAAAGTTCATTTGGTTTATCAGTTATAAAAGAGTTGCTCAATCGCTCAGACGCCACTGTAAGAGCACCCTCTCCAAAAGGACGAGGAATCCCTTTTAATCTGCATCTTTCTGGCTCAGTTTCAGATATTTTGTATCGTTATGCTCCACCGTCTCAGAACTGAAAGTGAAAGTGAAACCATTTTGTGAAGTTTCTGTTTTGAAAAATCAAAAATTTGGCTGAGCTCACATAGAATTGGATTAAAATGTAATGGGATTATATCCTTTAGTTGGCCTTTGCAATATTAACAAAGAGCCATATGAATAAGAAACAGTGGAAATACAAGTATTCGGCCTGTTTTTAGACTTGTATTTATTTATCTAGTTAATCAAGTGCTATATCTGTAACTGGGTCCATGCTAAAAGGTAAATGTATTCAAATTGACACAAACAAAATGCCACAAAATGGTCCAGAGACATTGGACAGTGTGTTGAGTTGAGCCAGAATCTGGAGTTAATGGAATTAAAACAGTAGCACTGCAAGGAAAGCATGGTGGTGGCAGTGGGACGGTTTGAGGCCGCTTCTCTGCTGCAGGACAGCTTCCTATGATGAAGTCAGTTCTTTATCAGGAAGTACTAAATAAAAGTCCGTCATCAGTCTTGAATCTGGGGACAGTTTTTGAAAGTGAAAGTGACAACCCTTGTCATTGCGAGGTCACGGCACAGCACACATGAACCACAACGAAATTGGACCTCTGCATTTAACCCATACACACACGTGCAGCAGTGGGCAGCTATTGAAAGCGCCCGGGGAGCAGTGATGGGGACGGTACCTTGCTCAAGGGTACCTCAAGGCAACCTATTGGGAAGGGGTTTGAACCCCCGATCCTCCGATCATGCGGCTAACGCCCTAACCACTAGGCCACCGCTGCCAATAACAGAAAAACAATCAATAACAGAAAAAATCCAGCTCTGATTGAGTCACACTGTGGTGGATTGGGTCGGACATAAATGCAGAGTACGGAAAGGGAAGGGTTTTGTTAAATAAAAACACCCAAAAATAAACCAAACACAGTTCCAACACAGATGCTGAAACAAAGACCACAGTGATACACAAGATGGACAATGACCGATGGCTCTGACTCACTTGGATCTGTATACCTTTAGACTAACGAGGCACACCTGATGACATAAGGAGGCGTCAGGTGTGCCCGGTCATGGCAAAATGACAGAAGCCCCCCCCAAAAACAAAACCCCTGGGGTGAACACCAATGCCTTGCCATGAGCTGGCCCAGAGGGGAGGCCAGACAACTCAAACCAAAACCTGGAGAGTGTGACTGAATTAAAATACAATTTCGTGAAGAAAATGGGATGTTTTTCCACAGTGATGCTGGTTTTATCATTTTGGGGAGTCAATAAATTTTTCACATGGGTGATATATGAGATACCTGACCTTCAATAAATCAATATATATATATATATTTTTTTTTACCAGAAAGTATTTAATGTTACATTTAAATCTTAAAAGGTAGTGAAAAAGAAAATGAAAATGAAAAACATTTAAATTAGGACAGAACCGGTCCAGTTTCATAAATGAAAAGTGATCCCCTTTTTTTTTTATACATTTTGGTCTTTTCTGATGTAGACGAGGTCGTGTTGTCCTGTGGACCATAATCTGGATTTTTGTCTCCTTGTCCTGGCAGCCAAAATGCCACCTTGTTAATATTGTGGTTCTGATTCTACAACAGAGCTGGTCTGCGTTATTTTTATCAATCAAGGTGAAACCTCTCAGTGCCGCTGTTGGAGTGTTGCTATGGCAACCTCGCCATTAATGAATTAGAGGAAGAATCGGGCTGAGAGAATAACAGACAGAATAAATGGAATTTTCTCTCTCTCTCTCTCTCTCTCTCTCTCTCTCTTTCTGTCTCTGTGTCTCTGTGTGTGTGTTAGGCACAAGACCCTGGAGCTGTGGAGCAACTGTCCAAAAACATCAGCAGAGTGGGACTAACTAATCTCACACTGAACTACCTCAGAGTAAGATACACACACACACGCGTGCACACACAGAGAGAGAGAGAGAGAGACACATACAGTACAGTAGGTAATAATATGTGTGTGTGTGCGTGTAGTTGTGCATGATTCTGGAGCCGATGCAGGAGTTGATGTCGAGACATAAAACATACGGATTGACTCCACGAGACTGTCTGAAGACCTGCCTATTTCACCAATGGCAGAGAATAACAACACCACCAGGTACACACATACACACACACATGCATTATATACTACATACACACACTAAACACACCCACACATACATTTTACACACACACATGCATTATATAATATATAAACACACTTAAAACACTCACACATACATTATACACTACACACACATACGCCATACAATATACACACACATATTATACACACACACATACACACAAATACACATTATACACTAACACACACACACAAAACAAGAGACAGATAGGAGGTTTTTACTCTATGTATGTTACTCTGTGTTTCAGTCGGACCTTCACCAAACTATAAACCCGAAATCTTTCAGTCAAACTCCAAAAAAAGTAAGTGACCATCCATCCATCCATCCATCCATCCGCCCATCCCTCAGTCCATCCCTAGGTCCATCCATCCACCCATCCCTAGGTCCATCCATCCCTAGGTCCATCCATCCCTCAGTCCATCCATCCATGCATCCACCCTTCCATCCATTATCCATCATCCATCCACTCATACTCTAACTCACTCCTCCACTGATCTGGATTTTGATTGACAGCAGAACCAGCCAAACCCACAGCGAAGAGGAGAAGGAGGCGGAACTCCGCTGGCAGTGCATCCAATAGCAGCGGCGGAAACAGCAAGAAACGCAGCCCAGCTAACAACTTCAGTCTCCCTACACAGGTACAAACACACACACACACACACACCCTATGCAAACAAACACACACACACACACACACTCACACACCCTATACAAACAAATACACACATACACACATTGTCATGTACAAGGCAGTGGTTGCAGTCAACTCAAGAATGTTAGTGTGGATGATTGTGTGTTTGTGTGTGTGTGTATGTCTGTGTAATAGAGTAGATTTAGCCTTAAGAGAGCCGTATTGTGATTTAAAATGTTTATGTTAATTGATATTGATAACTGTGCTATATTGATGATTGATTATAAATAATTAAACTGTGTGATTTCTGATTTTCTGATATGTAAACTGGAGACTGACGATTTCACACTGAGTGTTTGTTACTGTGTTGTAACTGCTGTAATTGATATGTTTGTAATTGATTAGCAATTAGTCCTAATTGATTTGATGATAATTAGTGCTGTCCGTCTCTGGTCCCCAGCCTAAACATGTCGCCGGGGAAACGAGGGGTGGCGGGTGGCTGGAGGCGGAGCTTAGGTAGGTGACTGACACGTGCAGATGGTTATCACACAGCATGAGCTGCCTTAACGAGCTCATTAGCAATGCAAATGAGCTTAATTAGTAGACATGTTGTAGCTGTACTTTGTCTGAATGAGATAATTAAAGAGCAAAGAGACAGAATTGTAGACAAGAGTGTGTGTGTGTGTGAGCACTTGTGTGTATGTGAATGCGTGTGTGAGCATTCGTTTTTTTACTTTTTTAGTTTTAAATGTCTTATTAGTTTGGATGTTTTGAGTGTTTTATTGCAGCAAATCTCTTATTCTAATAAACAGAAAGACTGCTTTTGGTTCTTATTAATAAAATATTTTCTCTGTGTCTGTCTCTCTGTCTCTGTGTCCGTCTGTAGGATGTGATGGTGGTTGGAGAACCGTCTCTGATGGGGGGGGAGTTGGGGGACATAGATGAGTGCTTGATCACGAGGCTGGAAAACGAACAGTGTGACCCCACCAGCGGTCCCCATGACGACGGTCTCCGTGACTATGCTAACTCACAGGCGCTTGGCAATGGCAGCCCGTAAAACAGTCAGTCCCCTGGCAACCGGGACAGCTAGCCCGATGTCATGGCAACGCAGCAGCTGGAGTAACGTGAGCTGACAATGGGTCGTCATGGAATCGGAGCCAGCGAGGGAGTGCTCAAATGGGGATGGACGGAGGGGATCTCTCTCTCTTTCTGTGTGTGTGTGTGTGTGTGTGTGCGCGTGTGTGCATCATGTGAGATATGATGTCATCTTATACGTAAAACTATGACATTGGCTTTAAGTGTTTTTATTCTCCGCCAGAGACTGAATAATCCCTCCTTTAATATGATTAAAAGTTCTGATCACAGATCAATAAATCTGATCAGATCAGTATTGATATCTGTTCAGGATTGATCACTAACCTGTACTGATATCTGATCAGTATTGATCTCTAGTCTGTATCGATCACTGATGAGTATTGATCTCTGATCTGTATCAATCACTGATCTGTACTGATATCAGATTTTTATTGATCTCTGCTTTATGAACTTGCTGTATTTTTATTCTCTCTGGATGATTCTTCTTCTCTTTTCTATGATCTTTCTTTCCTGAATTTGATTAAAATGGTTGCCTTGGTGGAAATCGTATTGTATTGATTTTTGTTTTTGCAGATTCTCTTCCTCCTTTATTACTATAGTTTAATGTGCTTTTTTTCGGCAGATTTGTGAATTGAGTGTGTATTTTCTGTTTACTCTTATGCCTTTTGGTTATTCACACAATAAAGGGTGTTTGATGATGAAAAGAAGAAAAGAAAACCTTTGTTGCTCAGTTTCATTTTATTTGAACTGATGCTGAATTAAATAAATCATTTACACTTAAATAAACTGGACCTGACTTTGTATTCTAACTATGTCAACTTTGTCCATCCATCCATCTTTCTTTATTCAATTTTTAGGAACATTTCATTTATCTTGAATAATGAATAACGGCGTTTGCGTCCTCTGGTGGTCAAAAGCGCGCATTACACTGGTCTGATAGGGTGTGAAGAGTTTATTTATTTAAAGTTGACATGTAACACATACAATCCAGACATGATGGAAATCATTCATACAAAAAATCATTTAGAAATATAATTACACTTTGTTGTATAAAGAAGGAAATGCTGATCTAGTCATTTTTGCAATTAAAGCTTTTATTTAATCTTCATTTTAAATAGTCTTTATAATATTAACATTATTACTTTCATCGCTTTATCTTATTCATCATCTCTCTTTCCACCAGCTTCTCTCAGAAAACCAGTCTTCTGTGTTTTTTTTCTTTCTACAGTTCATTAAAGTTGATCTCTCTAATATTCTCTCAGCCACGCCTTCTGTTCAACAGTGAAATCTTTTTCTTTTTCTTTTGGAGGAAGAGCAGAACTTTCATCCCTTCCAGAAAGTCCGTCTTCGTAAGAGAGAGTCTGAAACCTGACAGGTGGGTGGAATAACCAATTAAACCAATTAATAGTAATGTCATTAATGATGATTTCCAGTTCCAGGTCTGATACTCCGCCTTCCAGGAGAGCAAAGCAAAGGAGAAAGATTCGGGTTCGGAAGCTTTCTGTTTGTGATAATAAAACCGGTTCAATGAGAATAAACCGGAATGAACTGTGACTTTATTGTGACAGAACAGACGGTATGATGTTAAAATAAATGTGATTAAATTGAGGAGGTTTTGAAGAAGCTCGGTCCTTTTTTTGTGTTCTTTTTGGGTGGGGGCGTGTTTACACGCCGTGATGACGTCTGGTCTCTGCGCATGCGCGCGGCGGTGAGGAAAAAGATGGCGGACTCAGCGGGGCTGGGAGATGAACCCGAACCCAAACACAGACCCAACCGGACTCTCCGCGGTCCGGACTCGCCTCACACCGACCGCGGAACCTCGGAGAATACCGAGACTCTGAGCTTTAGCGAGAAATGGTCCAAAAAACAGGACGGCACACGTAGCGTGTCCGGTAAGAACAGCTCAGTCCAGTACTCAGAATACACAGTACTCAGATTACTGTACTCAGTACTCAGATTATTATACATAGTATTCAGATTACTGTACTCAGTACTCAGATTACTGCACTCAGTACTGAATACTCAGATACTGCACCCAGTACTGAATACTCAGATACTACACTCAGTACCGAATACTCCGATTACTGCACTCGGTGCCGAATACTCCGATTACTGCACTCGGTACCGAACTCTCCGATTACTGCACTCGGTGCCGAACACTCCGATTACTGCACTCGGTGCCGAACTCTCCGATTACTGCACTCGGTACCGAACTCTCCGATTACTGCACTCGGTGTCGAATTCTCCGATTACTGCACTCGGTATCGAACTCTCCGATTACTGCACTCGGTGTCGAATTCTCCGATTACCATGCTCGGGATTCGGATTATGGTACTCGATACTCAGATAATTGTGCTCAGTATTCCGATTGCTGTATTTAATACTCAGATTACAGGACTCAGATTACTGTACTGTGCAAAATACTCACAATACAGTAGTCAGGTTACAGTACTCGGCAAAATACTCAGATTATGGTACTCAACATTCAGGTGACTGTACTCGGTATTCAGATTACTTTACTCAACACTTTGAGTACAGTAATCGGTTCGGCCAAAGCTACAACTGTCCTCTAAATGGGTCCCTCTGGGGAGATGTTCATGCCACCTGTCCTGGGGAAGCGACCACTGATCATGGTAATGCTGTTCTTTACTTAATTTGGACAGGAACTGTTATGAGGTTCAGACTGAAACAATTCCAAAACGAGACGAGACAGACGAGAGTGAATTTTAAAGGTCTTTGATTTATTTATTAACCAGAACGTCCACATAGGCTGAAGAACCACAGATAGACGTTTTTTTTCTTTTGTCCTTTTCAGGACAGTCAATATTTGTACATTGGAGAAGGACAGGATAGCTGGGACTTTCAGTCTGATAAGGTGCACACTTTTCTGTTACTTGATGAACCAGGTGAGCTTCTTAACAGAACAGTCTGGTTTCAGTCCAGGTTTCGAATCTTTACCCTTAAAAAATATCTAAGAAGGGTTTTAGATTAATCTGGATTTTAGTTGATTTACAGCTCAACCTGATTTCTGCAGAACCTGTTAATAGAACCTGTTCAGACCTGTAATTTAGAATGTTATCTAGAACAGTTCATCAGTGACTCGTCAGACTGACACCAGGCTTTAGTGCTCAGAAGAAATTTTAAGTGTTTAGTAGAGCTGTTCTAATTTAATTCCACTTGAACTTTTATTAATGACTGAAATGTTAAAAATAATACATTAAAAATAAAATTTGAACACATTAAGATTGAAATAGTGAATAAATTAAAAGCAAATTAAAATTTATTAGAAACCCTCTTAAAATGACTCTTCTTCTTTCCGCTGCTTCTGTCAGGTCTCCCCACAGCGAATCATTCGTCTCCATTTCCTCCCTTCCTCTGTATCTTCCTCCTTCAAACCAATCACCTTCATGTCTTCTCTCACCACGTCCATAAACCTCCTCTTTGGTCTTCCTCTTTTCCTCTTTCCTGGCAGCTCCGTCTTCAACATCCTACTCCTGATATAATCTTTGTCTCTCTCCTGGACATGTTCAAACCAACACAACTTGCTTCTCTAACTCTGTCTCCAAGACGTGTAACCTGAGCTGTCCCTCTAATATACTAATTTCTAATTCTGTCCATCCTTGTCAGGGCCAACGAAAATCTCAGCATCTTTAACTCTGACACCTCCAGCTCCGCTTCCTGTCTTTTTATCACCGTCTCCAACCCGTACAACATTGCTGGTCTCACTACTGTCCTGTAAACCTTCCCTTTCACTCTTGCTGGTCCCCGTCTGTCACAGATCACTCCTGTCACTCTTCTCCACCCAATCAAACCTGCCTGCACTCTCTTCTCCTCTCTTCCACACTCGCCATTACGTAACTGTCCAGCCTGAGTATTTAAACTCCTCCACCTTCACCACCTCTACTCTCTCCATCCTAACCACTCCACTGTCCTCACCTTCCTTCACACTCATGTATTCTGTCTTTGTCCTACTCACTTTCATTCCTCTCCTCTCTAGAGCAGATCTCCATCTCTCCAGGTTCTCCTCAACCTGCTCCCTACTCTCACTGCAGATCACAATATCATCAGCAAACATCATCATCCATGGAGGCTCCTGTCTAACACTTCTCCTCAACTCTTCAGGCTCCTCTCAATTTGCAAGATTCTGTTAAACAATCTGGTCAGAAACTCAACTGCCATCTCTCCTAAACACCTCAATGTTTCCACTGGGATGTCATCCAGACCAACAGCCTTTCCATTCTTCATCCTCTTCATTGCTGCCCTTACTTCCATCTTGCTTATTTGCTGCACTTCCTGGTTCACTGTCCTCACATCATCCAATCTTCTCTCTCTCTCATTTTCTTCATTTATCAGCCCCTCAAAGTACTCCTTCCATCTGCTCAACACGCTCTGTTCACCTGTGAGTACGTTTCCATTTCTATCCTTTATCGCCCTGACCTGTAGCACATCTTTCCCAGATCTGTCTCTCTGTCTAGCCAATCGGTAAAGGTCCTTTTCTCCTGCCTTACTGTCCAACCCCTCATACAGTTCACCAAACACCTTATCTTTAGCCTTCACCACTGCTTTCTTCACCCTGAACTTCATCTCCTATATATCCTTGACTCTGCCCTCACCCTCCTCCTCTTCTTGACCTCCAAGGTCATCCTAAAGACCACCATCCTATGCTGTTTAGCTACACTCTCCCCTGTCACTACTTTGCATCTCCAATCTCCTTCAGACTGACCCTCCTGCCAAGGATATAATCTACTTGTAAACATCTTCCTTCACTCTTATACATCACACTGTGCTCCTCCATCTTCTTAAAATAAGTATTAACTACAGCCATTTCCATCCTTTTCGCAAATTCTACGATCATTTGACCTTCAGCATTCCTCTCCTTGACACCATATCTACCCATCACCTCCTCATCACCTCTGTTCCCTTCACCAACATGTCCATTGAAGTCTGCACCACATTCTCTCCCCTGAGTACACTCTCTATCACTTCATCTAACTCTCTCCAGAATTATTCTTTTTCCTCCATCTCACAACCGACTTGTGGGGCATAAGAACTAACAACAAATATATAAATAAAAACAATTCATTAAAAATGTTAAATGAATATAAATGTTGAATCAGTCCAGTCAATCTGAAGCGGAGTGTGAACAGATCTGGAGTTTTCGTCATTTCGATGCTGCAAAACCTAATTTAAATGGACTTTATTAAGCTTTTATAATAAAAAAAAGTTTTGTCTTGTGATTTGGGTTTTTCACATTTAAGTTAAAATATTTGTAATATGAGGGTTTTTTTGGGGGTACAACTCATTCCAATAAAGAGCCGTGTGTGTGTGTGTGTGTGTGCGCGCGTGCGTGCGTGCATGTGTGTGTGTGTGTGTTCAGATCTCTCTCTGGTCCGCTTCGTTAGTGCTGAATTAACCCGAGGGTATTTTCTGGAACATAACGAGGCCAAATACACTGAAAGGAGGGAGAGAGTTTACACCTGCCTTCGAATCCCTAAAGAACTGGAGAAGGTAAGACTTGTCTCACCATCAGTGTCCATCAGACACCCTGTCCCCGCTCAAAACTCACCCAGATATATCTGTCTCTTCAGTTAACAATGTCTTCTCTCTTTTCACTTGAAATATTTTCTCTTCAGATTTTTTATTTATTTAAAAAAAAAAAAAAAAAAATCTCTTTATTAAAAATGTCTCTATCTGTCTGTCTGTCTGTCTGTCTATTTGTAGTTGATGGTGTTTGGGTTCTTCCTGTGTTTGGATGCGTTTCTTTATGTTTTTACTTTGTTGCCGCTGCGAGTTCTGCTGGCGCTGATCCGACTCTTCACCCTGCCCTGCTGTGGACTCAGGTAATACACACTCATACTATAAACACACACACACACATATATACACCCACCCACCCATCCAAACACACACATATATACACCCACCCACCCAAACACACACACTATACATACACACACACACACACTATACATACACGTTATAGATACTATACATACATTATACACACACAATACACATTTGCATTTATAGCATTTAGCAGACGCTCTCATGCAGAGCGACTTACAACAGTGCTTTGTACACACACACTATGTAAATGAACACACACAGTATACAGTCATGTGGGAAAAAAAATTAGGTAACCTAATTTAAATATTCATTTCTTTATTAAGAAATGTTCACATATTGATGACTAATCTTGTTTTTATTTATTTCTGGAAAAGAAAGTGCAGGTAAACAACAAAAATTAACCTTGATAATAAATTCATTATTATAATAATTAATTATTCATTAAACAATATCAGCAAGATATCAACAAAAATGTGTATTCTAACGGAATACGGAAACGGAACGGAAAAGGTTAAGACGCCCTACCCCGTAATAGCTAGAGTTACCCCCTTTGGCTGAAATAACCAGTGAGACACTTCCTGTAGCATCAACCAGTCTCTTACATCGATCTGGGGAATGTTTGATCCACTCCTCAATGCAGAATTCTTTAAGCTGTGAGATGTTTGAGGGGTTTCTTCATGTACAGCTCGTTTCAAGTCACCCCACAGCATCTCAAAGGGAAGATCTGGGCTTTGACTCGGCCATTCCAGGACTCTCCATTTCTTAGTTTTCAGCCAGTCCTTGGTGGAGTTAATGGTATGTTTTGGGTCATTGTCATGTTGCAGGTTCCAGTTTCAGCTTTAATGTTCTTACAAATGGTCTCTTGTTCCTCAAGCACCCTCTGATACACAGTAGAATTCATGGTGGATTATATGATGGTGACCTGGCCAGGTCTTGCTGCAGCAAAGTATCTCCAAACCATGAAACCTGCACCTCCATGCTTTACAGCTGGTATGAGTTTCTTTTCCTGGAATGCAGTACTTGGTTTACACCAGACATGTCCTCTGTTCTGGTGTCCAAATAATTCAATTTTAGATTAATCTGTCCAAAGAACATTATACCAAAAGTCCTGGTCTTTATACAAGACCTTTATATGGTCTTTTTACATTCTCTCTCAAACTTAAGTCTGGCCTTGATGTTTCTCTTAGAGATTAAAGGTTTCCTCCTTGCACTCCTCCCATGAAGTTAAAGTTCAGTCTCTTTTTGATTGTAGAGACATTTTAGGATTTTTGGAGACTTCTTTCAGCATCTTGCAGTCTGCTCTCGGAGCGAACTTGTTAGGCTGTCCAGACCTGGGCATGTTGGCAGTTGTTTAGGAAGTCCTTCACTTGTAGACTATTTCCCAGACAGTGGAATGGCTGATTGCAAATTCTTCTGAGATCTTTTTAAATCCCTTACCAGACTTACAAGCTGCTACAATCTTCTTTCTGAAGGCTTCAGACAGCTGTTTTGATCTCACCATAGTGTTCACTTCATGATCTCACCTTAACAGTCAGGAGCACACCAAAATAAATCAGGTTTCTGAGGTTTAAAAAAGGCAAACCTCCTTCAAACTGCTGGGTAATGATGTTCTAATCATGTGACCTGATGTGCTACACCTGTGTGAACTGAGCCATTTTTATTGGGAATAAAGGTAAAATTATTCTTCACCAGAAATCAAATTTTTGTAGAATTACATTTTACAGATTCTGAAAAGTTTAAATTGCTTAGTTATATTACTTGAATCTCCCAGTTTTGTTCAAATTGAGATTAAATGTCCACATGTCCAAGAATGTTACAAAAAAACACAGGCTTTCTTAACGTGTCCTACCTTTTTTTTTTCCACATGACTATACACACACACACACTATTATAGTCAGTTGTATTTATAAAGCTCTTTTTACAGCTGTTATTGTGACAGAGCAGTTTTACAGAATCTGGTCCAAGCCCCAAGTGAGTAAACCGAGGGTAACAGAGATGGAACTCCCTAAAACTGGAGGAAGAAACCTTGGGAGGAACCATGACTCAAAAGGGGAACCAGTCCTCATCTGGTGGACACCAGAAAGAAAGAAGGAAAGAGAGAAAGTGTCTGTAAATTAATAGATTTAGTGATGAGTTCTGGTTTGAGTGGGTGGAGCTTTGGTAATCTTAGAGGCAGCATCTCCTGCAGATGATCCAGTCTGATGGAGCTGATCTGAAGTTCTATACACACATGTGTGTGAGATATATATATATATATATATATATATATATATATATATATATATATATATATATATATATATATATATATATATACACACACACACACAGCGCTGTGCAAAAGTTTTAGGCAGGTGTGAAAAAATGCTGTAAACAAAGAATCCTTTCAGAAATATAAATGATATAAATTATTGTTTATTTTTATCAATTTACAAAATGCAAAGTGAGCGAACAAAAGAAAAATCTAAATCAGATCAATATTTGGTGTTACTACCTTTTGCCTTCAATCCAGCATCAGTTCTTCTAGGTACACTTGCACGAAGTCAGGGATTTTGTAGGATTATAGTCGGTGTATGATCAACCAATTTTACCAAACAGGTGCTGATGATCATCAATGTCACATGCAGCAGCCGCGTTCCTTCAAAAACTGTGTGCAAGTGTACCTAGAATTGATGCTGTTTTGAAGGCAAAGGGTGGTTACACCAAATATTGATTTGATTTAGATTTTTCTTTTGTTCATTCACTGCATTTTGTTGATTGATGAAAAGAAATGATTAACACTTCCAGCATTTTTTTTCCACACCTGCCTAAAACTTTTGCACAGTACTGTGTTTGTGTGTGTGTGTGTATGTATGTATGTGTGTGTGTGTGTGTGTGTGTTCATATATATATATATATACATATATATAAAAACATATAAATATAATTTAGTGTGTGTATTCTTATTTAAATGTTCAAAAGCATCCTCCTATCTGCCTCCCTTTCATCTATGTACCGTCATTCTGCACATTCAGCTCGTTTCTTTTTCCAAACTTTCCGTTCCTCTGGAGTCTAAATGCAGATATTTTTATTAACACATGAAAAATATTTTAAATCTGAAATTTTTTAACCAAACAAGCGTGTCACTCTGTCAGATTGGACAGTTGTCTCTCAAATAAAGTGTCAGTGAAGTGTTAGATTAGAAGAGGCTGCTCACCGTCAGTATCTCTGCCTGCAGGACTAAAACACACCTGCTGGAAAGAGAAGGTACGAAGAAACACACTCCAGTGCTGGAATGACCGCAGCAGCTTCTCACACACACACACACACTGAGAAACACACACGCTCACACGCGCTCACACGCACGCACATGTACATACATGCATGCAGCTGTCTTAAAGCCTCGCCTGTGTTTCTGCTTGGGCACTCTGCTGCACTTTCCACCTCCCACCAGTAGATGGCAGGTTGTTCTTCATTTCTAAACAATCCAGTTCCTTAAAATCTGTTTATTTAATTCATTTCTCGTCTCTAAAAAGCCTTTGTATATTTAAATATCCTAAAAACTCAGTTCCTCATTTTATTTTAAAATAACTTTTGATATCTTCCAAAGTTCCAAAGCTCATCCATGTCCTCCCTGTCCATCCAAAATTGTCAGTTCCCAAATCTGTTGTGATCATGGTGCCGTTGAAGCCACTTATTTACGCGGTTCCTGTTCCGCCCATTAACTCTACACTGAGTTTTAGCCAATCAGGCAGCTACCGTTTGAAGAAGCGAGAAAAGCGACCCTGAGAGATTCTGTGTTTTGTAGTAAACTGAGTTGGAAAAGTTGCATGTAGGCTCTTTGATGATTATTCGTGATTTGGTTATTTTTTGCTGCATGGCGCATGTTCTGCGTCTCTATGGTGATGACCTTTCGTAACTAACAAGCTTTGTTTAGTTTAGAGGGAGTAGGAAACACTTTGAAGCAGTTCTGGCGTTGCAAATGGATCGATAAATGTGTACAAAAAGGAGAGAAAAATTTAATAGTTTAATGTATAAATGCTTTGTGTGTGTGTGTGTGTGTGTGTAGTGGCTCTCGCCTCCTGCAGCCAGCTCAGGTGTGTGACGTCCTGAAGGGCTTCATCATGGTGCTGTGCTACTCCATGATGCACTACGTGGGACTACTCCATGATGTGCCTACCTGATCGAGACAGTCCGTCATCAAACTCTACATCATCTACAACATGCTGGAAGGTGCCTCACTGCTTTCATCAGCCTGGACACACAAACGCTACTCTTGGGGTGTCCAACGCCTGCTATGTCAGTTCTTTAATGAGAATCTCCCATTCGAGGGCCTAATCACCCTAATCCCATAATCTGACACTAATCTAACACACCTGCTGCAGCTATTTCAGCCCTTCAGGAGCATCTGGAGACCAGTGTCAGATGGACGTTAAGATGGCAGGTCAGGGGTGGACACTTTGCTGGGGTTTTATGTGGGTTGATTATTAAACACAAGGTCCAGGTGCTTTCAGTCTATCCATAGTTTTCATGTGTAATCACACCCCCATTAAGCCCCGTCCACAGAGGGGAGATCTTCCTCCCGTTCCACCCATTGTTGTCCACTGATCTTCACCAGGGTTGATTCTCCAAAAACCAATGATGCTTCTACACAATCCCAACAAAGAGACACAGTCCAGAGGAGGAGACGGTGTTGGATGTGTCTCTGTCTCTGGGGAGGGATGAAAGAATGGACACATGTTTTTTTGTTGTACATTTAATCAAGATGAGTCCAGAGTTTTTGTCTTTGTGTTTTAGTGGAGAAGACAATTTCGTCTGAGCCACACACTTCTATATTCTGCACTTCATTTGAGTGTGTCCAGTGATTAATACTATTGTACACACTACATTACTGAGTGT
>CM029379.1:12794664-12812164 GCA_017165825.1 Hepsetus odoe | reverse complement strand
TTTGAAGGGTCTAAAAATGTTAAATTTGCATGTAAGAAAAACTAAATTATCCTCTTAGAGCCACAATGTTTTCACTACTTCTGTACCTTTTATACAATACATTTCATAACATAGTTATTTGTGGTGCAATATGGCTGGATAACTATGGCATATTTCTCACAGGTAATGCAGTGATAAGATGGTCCTAACTGTAGTTTTTAAAATGACACTAGCTTACAAGAAGGCTGTCTGACTTGGACGATGAAATTGAAATCCCCTGGTGCATTCATCCTTTTCGGAGCAAAGTACTGACGGTCATAGAAATTTTCTATCCATTGAGAGCGAGATAGTTGAATGTTTTTTCCTTTCTGCCACTCACCTTGTCTGAAAGTCTAAAAGCTCATTGTTGATTCTCTCGATGTGGACGTCAGCCCATAGGATGTCATAGTAGCCATTGACTGTATCAATGACATTGTTGTAAAGACCGTAGAGTTTCTGCAACAGGGTCAGCTGCTTCCTGATTTCAAGCAACTGGGGATGTTGGGTAACAGGCAAGCCAAAGAGCTCTTCGCCCCCAGTGAAAGTGATGTATTTGCGATAGAGGTTATCAAAACGATTCTGCATTGAGGGAATAAATAAATAGCATGTTTCATCATGATGACGAACAAGTACTGTAACTGTAATAAGGGTTTGTTCACTTCACTATACCTGAAACATAATCAGCCTGTCACTGGCATCCTGTGGAGCCAAGCCAATCACCATGGGACCATCCTGGGAATGACATATATATTTTAACTTATATTTTTAAGATACTCCAAATGCATTAAAATGGTGACATGCTTGCTGGTTTCACAAGCGTATTCATTAAAACCCCTGACATTGGGCTGAGACATAATTGAGATACCCTAAGAGCAGCCAGTGGAAGTGGCTGAGGAAAGAAACATCTGGGCTGACTTCCTTTACCAGTTACCACCTGTCCCGATTAAGCAGAAGACAATGGATGGATGGATTGATGGATGGATGGATGGATTAATCAGTAGTTAATAGCATGAAGTCAAGAACAGGTTGATCTATATTTCTTTTGGAAGATCAGTGTGACAGTTTAAGCAGATCAGTACATAGAGGCAGTGGTGGCCTTGTGGTTAGGGAGTTGGCCCCAGGATCAGAAGGTCATGGGTTCAAATCTCAGACCAATAGGTTGGCCTGAGGTACCCTTGAGCAAAGTACCATCCCCATCACTGCTCCCCGGGCACTTTCACGCGTGTGTGCGTGTGAGTGTGTATGGGTAAAATGCAAACGTCTAATTTTGTTGTAGCTCACTGTGTGCTGTGATGTGTTTCACAATGACAAGAATAGTCACTTTCACTTCACTTTCACATACAGACAAAAAACCTGAAACTTCACCAGGAAAAAAAAAATAAACATATCAGCATAAAGTATTACTAAAGCACTGCCAAGCTAATGAGAAGCTATCTTCCTGTGGATCATGTCCAGGAATACATAGAACTGCATCATGTTGATAACTATGAAAATGTAGAGAAAAAATTATGTGTGAATAGAAATATGCCTCAAACTTTTCTTTAGCAGATTCATTCTCCACTCTAAAATTGAACTGACCTTTTGGTAGTCCTCATAGAAGTGCCCACAGTCCTCCACGAATGTCTGCACATTGCTGATTAGCTCTCCCCTGAATTTGGGCTGCAAAGAGACCAGCTCATTCTGCACCTCTGAGCTGCGAGCCAGCAGCTTCTCCCATGTGTAGCGCAGCGTGTCCACTTTCTCCGTCTCCTCCTTCGCAACATTCAGCTCGTACTTATTCAACATGGCATAGGATTCCTGTAGAGGCCAGAAAAAAACGAATACTACCATGATCATTCATATTTGGTCCATTTTAAAGCGAACCTATCAGTGACATTCTGGAAGAAAAAAAAAAAACTACAACATAGTTTTGTTTACCTCAACAGGGCCCACTTGGAAATCTATGGTGATCTGATGCTCCCTGATATCTTTGAGTGCTGCCATGGCAATGCGAATGTCATCCAGATCTTTAATCTGCCGGTTCAGTTTCTTGCCTGCTTCATCCACGAATGTAAAGATCTGCTCCATCTCAGTGCGGTACTTCTTATTGCAGTGGTGGCCAAAGTCCACAATCCAGCCTTTCGTCTCAGCAGTGAGGGCCAGCTTCAGGTCAGCTAAGAAAAGTGGGAGAGTTCACTCACTTTTAAACTGAATTTTAAAATTAAAACAAGTCTATAAGCTAAAAACAATTAGTTTACAAAGTTAGGTGACTGTTTTTCCCGTTGTTAATTATGTATATTCGATTTGACAGAAAAAAAGCTCAGAAAAAAATTCAACAACGCAGAGATAACAGGCAGTGATTTTTAAATGTTTATGGACATTCATTTTACCAAAAGAATATTTTTTCTCCAAAACATCGCGTTGGTTTGCAGAAATGTGCTGCCGGAATTAGGACCTTATTCAGAACTGCGCCAAGTGAAATAAAGTTTAAAAGAGAATAAAACATTAACAGGATTATCGAAAATCTTGCCTTTGGTGAATACGCTAGTAACCACACCTGTATAGAGCGCCAGAGCTCCTACAGAGATAAACTCAGGCTCAGCACTGATCTCCAGCTCCAGGCCCCGGTAGTAGAGGATCTGAGACTCAAACTCAGTCAGCAGAGGGTTGTCCTGGCTGAACTTCTGAATGGTGCTCTCTCTGTCCTTCCTCCAGATGTGGTGATATCGACTAAAGCGATACAGGGCATTCGTCACTTCCTGTGCCAGAAAAAAGTCAGGATGGGGTCATGAATAAAGTTCTTATAACACTTACAGGCAATGCAAACTACAACTAATAAAAAAATGAAGTGAAAGTGACTATTTGCTGTTGTGAAATACAGCACACAGTGAAACACAACAAAATGGAACCTCTGCTTTTTACCAGTAAACTCATGTGCAGCAGGCGCGACCATATCCAGTGCCCAGAGAGCAGTGACAGGGACTGTACCTTGCTCAAGGGCACCGAAGGGCAACCTGCAAATCTGAGATTTGAACCTATGACCTTCTGAGCCTATGGCCAACTCCCTAACCCATGAAACACCACTGCCCCAAATACTGGACGAAGTGCAAAAGAGGCAATAAATATAATTTACATTTATGGCATTTAGCAGACGCTAAGAAAAATTATGTGAATTATTTTTAGCAATCCTGATGAGAACATTTAGTGGATTAATAACTATCCTTATTCATTTGAACATAAAGTACTTTAATACAAATTACACGATAATGTTTTGTATAATAGTACAGCAAGTAAACTAGAGTATATTTTCATCGAGCTATCTTGTGCAAATGGCTCATTTGAAAAGCAGTGCTGATGGTGTTCCCTACAGCTGGGAGCAACATACCTTCTTGGTGGAATTGATGGAAGTGCTGAGCACAGACACCAGTTTGACAATTTCCTTGTTCTCGGAGACGCTTTTGTAGTAGTTCTTGGCTTGGAAAGGAATGGCCTGATTGGCCGACGCTGAGATGTCTGAAGTACTGCCATCTAAAGAACCAAAGGCAAAGGCTGATGAGTACGAGTACCATGGTACTCATCAGCACAAAGCAAAACATGACAAACGTCACAAACACTACAATCAACTTCTGTGCAATGGCTGCCAAGTTAGCCAGAGTAATTCTGCAAGATGGATTTTTTTTTTTTTTGATTGCAAAGCTTTAAATAAAACATGTGTTACTTAAATCTTTTATCATTTTTTAAAATTAGTATGTCAAACCCATAAAAATGTTTTTTACATGAACTACCCAAAACCAGCAGTGTAAATATAAACCCAAAGATGAATCAATCTATAAGCATGTATAATTACATAGTTATTATTAGCGTTTTTGGAATTAAAATAATGATGAAATAATTTAATGCTAATGTTTTTTGCAGGGGTTTCCTTGCCATTGACTCATTGTCTACACTTACTGTCCTCATTATTCGTTCCAGCTGTCAGAAGAAATGCTTTGACATGCAAAACTGTAAAGATTTCATGAATGGATATGAGGCATTACCAGCAACGCTTCGGTAAGTTGCATCACCATCCTCAGAGTCACTGTCTCGGCTCTCCTGCCTCACTGCAGCCATGCGCCTCTCGCTCATCTTCCTCTGTGACAATACAAGCAGCAAAGATTCGGCCTTACTTAGATTACATTCATTCCAACCAAGTCTAGTGCACAGCATTCTTCTTAAGTGTACAAAAATGGACCCTAGCTTTTCACATTGCAGAGTCACTGCAGACAGAAATTTCACTTTCAAATTATAATTGCACATTTGAAGCTGTACATTCATTATTTAATATAAATACACTTTGGATTTGTTACATAAAATAGTTAGGTAATTACATTTCATAAGAAGGTAATGTAAAAGACATGTACAGCAATGTCTTCAATAATCCAAACATCTACGTTCATCAAACATCTTAGCCTTTTCTACACTACATTCAGTCGATATTCAATCACGATAGACAATCTGTCAAGCCTAGATTACTTATCTAGTCTGGCCAAAGCTACATGCCTTAAAGGACAAATCATGTGTAACACAGCTGAGCTTTTCAGGTAGCCCAAATTATTTTGCTAAAATAACAAAAATTGATCAAATTGTCGGATAGAAGTCATAAATAGTGTATGAACCATGTCATGGAAGTTGAAAATAGGAACAAATAAAATGATGCTACCATAGATATCCTCTCCTTGCTCCACTGGCCAACTCCCTTGCTGACACTGACCACATACTCCACAGCTTTATTTAAAGCTTGCTGCACATCATCCAGTCCGGGCACCATAACGACATTTGGGATGGCCAGACACACTACTGCCCTGAAGATGGGCTGCTGGCCGGTGCTCTTCTGCCGGCTAGGAGAATCCTCTTCTGCTGTGAAAACACATGACAACCGAGGTCAGTGCTGTAATGAAAGCTAAGACTAATGCAACACATTGAGCTTACAAAGTTGAGGTCTTCTTTAAAGGAATCCCTTTAAAAAAAAGAATTTTTCTAATCCACTTTCTGGCTGTAACGCTAGTGTGCTGCGGATAGGATGTCAACATGGAGCCAGGGATCAAGAACTTAACTTTATTACTCACGGTACTCAAACAAGACTCAAGGAACTTAAGAAACCAACATTACTTTCGAGGCTTAGCCTCTGTTAATGAGTCACGCTCTGTTCTGACACACTGGGGCTTAAATCGCCAGCAATGAAGCACACCTGTGCCCGCATGAGCTCAGGTGTGTTCAGTCAGAACAGGGCGCCCTCTACCGTACCACATCCGTGACGAAGGCTCATTGGCTTTTAATTGCTTTGAGACTATATGGCCAAAAGCATGCACAGCGGTACCTTTGCTTAAATGTCAGTTACTGGGAATAGTATAGTAGGTAGAAGATGAACTGCTCGCCAAAGGTATGAAGTAGTAGATGATAAATTTCTGACACGTTTTTAGCCAAATTTAACAACCATCATTCACACTTAAAATACTAGAAAAAATAAAAAGGGCCTGAATCAAAGGTTTTGGCACCTGACAGCTTTTAAATGCTTTTAAAAGAGTTCTCATCAATTCCCAGGACTTGATCCAAAAATGCTAAATACTGTGTTTGGGTGTTCATTTGTAAACGTCAGGCGCTGAATTTTGTGGCTAGGATGCAGGAAAGGTTTTCCATGAACCATGAAGGGCACATTTGTTCAGGTGTCCCTGCACCACCACTCGAGAGTCTGCAAGAAGGCAATTTGCTGTTGGACCTCTTAGCAATCCAACATTCAGTTCCTTGAAAGTTTTCTTCTTCCAGACCTCAGCTTGACCGCCAACCTTTCTGTTGAGTGCTGTTTTTTTCAAAGACATTACAATCAAACAGCTACATCAAAATGCTTTGCTTTCTTCTTGTAGTCTTCCCCTGCTTTGTGGGCAATTATTTTTTTTATTTCAAAGTGCAAGCCAGTTGCTTAGAGGAGCTCGTGTACTCAAATTTCCCAATGAGCCTTTGCAGTTTGAACAGTGCTAATGGGTGGAGCTTATAAAATAAACATATATATAAAGCAAGCTTCACACGCTAAACATGTTTAAACTGACCGGCGTCATTTGGAGTAAAGTAAAATATTCAGATCTTTCACAGGACTATTCCCTGATGCGCTACAGCTAGTGCTATCACATACCCAAGAAGTGCATGAGCGTGGAAGCGTGGATGCGCTTGCGAAGCATTTCCAGTGTGTTGCGAGTCAAGCGCAGCAGTGCATCAACATTGAGATGGTTAAAATATGAGAGCAGCTCCTGAGCCTCTTCCTCCATCACCTCCATCATGTCTCTCTTCCTCTTCTTCCTCGCCAGTGGAGAAGAAGGTCCCATGCTTGTCACTGTGGTGTTACGTGAGAACACCCTGCCATCTGACTTGCACTCATCTTCTCCTGGACACAGAAATGTGGATTTAAGCAATAGATAAAAAGAAAATATATGCATTAAAAGCTATGACACATTTTGGAGGAGTTTAAATGCTTGGGAGGAACAGTTCGGAGTAAAGGGGAGTGTGGAAAAAAGGTTCAGGCAGGTTGGAATAGTTGGAAAAAAAAGTGGCAGCAGTGATCTGCGACAGACAGGTACCAGCAAGAGAGAAAGGGAAGGTTTACAAGACAGTAGTGAGAACAGCAATGTTATACGGGTTGGAAATATTTGGCACTGATGAAAAGACAGGCAGTGGAGCTGGAGGTGGTAAATTTGCTGAGATTTGCACTGGGAGTGTTGAGGATGTGCAGGATTAGAAATGAGTATATAAGAGGGACAGCTCAGTTTAGCTCCTAGGCCACCGCTACCCATGTTAATGTAAATGATAGGCCTGGAGCATTCACCATCACTCTCTGTGGGCTCCACTTTGCTCTCCGTCCTGCTCTCACTGGGAAGCTTCTCCTCTTCCTCTTGCTTCTGCTCAAAATCCAGCAGCATGTTGATCAGCTCATTGGCCGCCTCCTCCACTAGTGAACTCTTCATGTGGAGCAGCTGGGCCCCCTTAATGCAAAGCTCCTGTGTGAACAGGCACATCAGCAGTCGTATACAGTCATTCATCTTCCAAAAACAAATGAAAGGTAACAAAATGGCTGTTCACTAATATTTTTAGAACACTTATGTTCATGTTCATCAATGTGTCCTGCTAGGCGTCAAATAAATGATTTGCCCACAAACGATTGTGAGAGTTTCTCAAGACTTCTTTGACTTTCTTGAGACTTCTCAAGGGGGAACATGTTCTGTTTTTTCAGAAAAGGTATTCAATTATTGATTAAAAAACATCGTTGTCAGCTTGCCAAACATGTTTTTAATTATTCCGTGAGAGATAGTTGTATGTCTAGGGGATTTACAAAAAATGTTCATGAATAAATAAGTGTGAATGCTGCAAAGCACACCTTGCTGGTTTGTACAAACTCTTCACATGTTACAGGCTCATGCTTAGGCAACACACACAGCATGGTGGTGCTCATCTCCTGCAAGACGGCATCAATCCTGAACTGCACGAGGTCATTGGCCCGGTCCAAGAGCAACTCCAAGGCCTCTGGATAAAAAAGGGAAAAAAAGAAAAGAAGAGGTGTGTTTTGGGCAGGTGACCAGGTGCAGTATTAAGGTAAGCAATCTGGTCCTGTATCCAAAATGACTAGTTTTCTTAAATATGCATATAATAAATATTTGGTTAGTTTTGATTTATTAAGGCAAATAAACATATAGGCTGCTTCAAGCACAATGTCCTTGTGAGCACTAGAGCTGAAACTTCAATAAAAGCTAGTCTGTTTTAGTAGCCATTACATAATCATTGATGAGCTGCTGATATTGCCTAAATAAATCCACAATGAAAGGTTGCATTGCAGTGTTTACGCCATAAAAAAAATGTGATCTTTGATTTAACATTGAGTCAGTCCATCAGAATGATCAGAAGAAAGCAGTGTAACTTCTTTATGGTAACAATAACACACCGACCTTTGCATTGTAAAGGACATGAATTCTTATTAACAGTCTATTGTGCCAGATGTTGTTAATGATCATTAATACAACAGTACGTCCCAAAGTCATTAGTCAAAAATATAATATGCCTGATATGCCTAGTGCTATTTGTACAAATCACTGCTGTCTGATGGACCAGAAGCATCCCACCGTGCTCGCTTGTGATATTACCTAGTGCAGCAGTGATGCGGCTTATGTACTTCTCAATGTTCATAGAGACCCAGTTGAGGGAGGTGAGACCAGGTAAAAGAGCCTCATCCACTTTTGCCACATGTGGGGTGAGCATCTGCTCAAAAGCAGGCTTAATCTTTGCCCTCACCCTGGAGTTCTCCGTCAGCACCATCTGATAGAAGAAACAGCACAGAGAACACAGACAAAAACCTATTTAACCGAGGATGCTTCTATTGTGTATCCACGCTAGGCTGCTAGAAACCACGATTCCAGGAAAACAATGTTGCAAGAAACCATTTTCGAATAACTACATCAGTTACCCCAAAAAGTAGTGGTTCAACTGGGACTGTTTGTGTTTTAAAGTTTTAAAAGCATTCAAGGCTAATGTAGCATGCACTGTATTGTCATTTATAAATTCCCATTACTCGATGGATTGATGATCTTATACGTGGCATTTCTCATTTTTATTTATTGATTTTAACCTATTGAATGAATTAAACATCAACTATAAAATGATCTATGACATATGTAGAGGCGTTTTTTTCAATTGAATTTTTTCATTTTATAAATAACAACTTCTTTGCTCTTATATTGCTCAGTTACTTGTCTCAAAGCGCATCAGGTCATGTAGACATAAATTGCTGATGCAGTTTCTGAAACTGTATGGCAAACTGTAAGTTAAACAGCAGTCTTTTTTATAGACGATATGTCACAACGTAGCTCAAAACATTCGAAAACATCTTCTGACACTGACACTTAAACTCAGAATGTGTGGAAATTCAAAAAATGCTTTTTTTGAAACAGAACTGTTTTGTTTAAGTCTTGCTCAATATTTTATTTTTATTAACAGTAAAGGAAAACTTCGAGCTCCAACATAATAAACATATGTGATGCATAAAAACACATCACCTGAAGCTTGTTGTAATTCTTTTTGAAGACATCCTGTTTTTGCTGTAAGACAGCAGCAAAGGGTGGAATCTCCAAGCCCATCCGGCTCATGCATTCTGTCTCCCTGATCTGAGCCAGAATCTGAGGGTCAAAATTCACGTACAGGTCCTTGGTGTCTGGGCATTTGACCAGCAGGGATGCCTGCAGGCCCATTCTAGCCACCTCAACCTAGAATCAGAAGGTTAACAGCTTTTTAACTTCACATAGGCTGATGAAAACAACTGCTTACAGTTGTGTTACACAAGCTTGTGTAACCCAAAGACAGTGTGCTCAAGAAGGAGCAGAAAAGGAGCCTAAAAAGGAGCCTAAAAAAATCTTTACATTTACATTTACGGCATTTAGCAGACGCTCTTATCCAGAGCGACTTACATGTCCTAATTACAGGGACAGTCCCCCCCGGAGACACTCAGGGTTAAGGGTCTTGCTCACGGACCCAGTGGTGGTAGTGCCAGAGGTGGGATTCGAACCTGGGACCTCTTGAGCCTTAGGTCCGTAGGCAAGTATCCTACCACTGGACCACCGCCACCCATCGCCACCCATCTTTGTATGTTCAGTATTGTTACTGTCACTAGATCCTTCATAACAGCAGGCTAACCTGAGATGTCCAGCCCTGATGGTATAGGACTTCAAACTCCAGCAACACTTTGGCTACTCGGTTATAGTTGCGTATGATGCGCTTGGCTTCGGGGGTGTCGAGGACGCCAGGATGCTGCTGAAAAAGCTCCATGGGCTCCTGGATTCGCCGGTAGAGTTGTCGGGACCACAGGATCTTTCCTGCTACTGGAGGGAGGTCACGGGCTATAGGGGGATCCATCTTCTGTTTGGTGTAGAGGCGTGAGACCATCTCAATGTCACGTCCGTAGTTCTGCAAGACTTTCTGGTATTTCTCCCCGATGCCCAGGTCTGGGATGCTGAGTCTATACAATTAGACACACATCACCACTGCTCTTGTAATTATTTTTGATTGACCCTAACATTTTATAATTTTTGCCAGTTTTAATAAAAGAAAGGCATAAAAAAAATTTTCATGATTTTTATTTGATTTAAAGTATTGTTTAAAGTAGTCATTTGCAGTTATTCTGCAGAGCAGTCTTGTTTTTGATCACTAAACAAAAGAAAGAATGCAAATTAGAGCCTGTTCATACACAATGCAAACTGAATATAATGCATTACGTAATTCTAATAAAATAAAAACAAATATCATGTTACATACTTTCGAATGATAAGGAAGACATCTAAACCATGACAAAAGCTCATATTTTATTTCTATACTGTGATAGCCCTTTAACTTCATGTAATTTCAGTTTGAAAGTAAAAGTAACTATTCTTGTCATTGTGAAACACATTACAGCACACAGTGAACCACAATGAACCACACTCCCAAACCACTAGGCCACTGCTTCCTCAATAATTTGACATTGCAGTGGTTAACCGTTCTTATTTTAAATCTAGGCTTTCTAGTGTGAGGTACACTAGAAGCTCTGAAGCACTCATACTTCACTCAGGAGGAGAGTTTATGGCAAATGTTGAAACTGTGAATCTTCTCCTTTCGATTGATTCTGTTAGGGGTAGCCACAGTGTCTCCATTTCTCCTGGTCCTCTCTGTTTTCTTCAAACCAACTGCGTGCATGTCCTCTCCCTATCACTTCATCTAACTCACTCCAGAATTCTTCTTTCTCTTCATCTCACAACCAGCTTGTGGGGTATAAGACCTAACAACCTTCATCATCACACCTTCAACTTCCAGCTTCAAACTCATCACCCTCCCTGACACCCTCTTCACCTCCAACACACTCTCCACATACTCTTCCTTCAGGATAACACCTACTCCATTCCTCCTTCTATCCACACCATGGTAGAACAGTTTAAACCCTCCTCCAATACACCTGGCCTTACTACCCTTCCATCTAGTCTCTCTCACACAAAATATCAACCTTTCTTCTCTCCATCATATCAGCTAATTCTCTACCTTTACCAGTCATGCTGCCAACATTCAGAGTCCCTACCCTCACTTCCACTCTCCTCCTGGCTCCACACATGCCTTCCTCCTCTTCTTTTTCTTCCCCTTTGGCCAACAGTAGCCCAGTTTCCACCAGCACCCTGTAGGCTAACAGCACTGGTGGTGGTCGTTGTTAATCCGGGCTTCAACTGATTTGGTATGGAAGCCTGTTTCATTGCCCAAATATTGATTTGGAAAAAGTTTTACACCGAATGCCCTTCCTGATGTAACCCTGTACATCCCTAGCAGCTGGGTTAAACGATGCAAATGTAAATGTTAATATGAAATTAATCCAGTTTGACGTATTTGCATTTTACCAAATTGGGCTATGTAGGTCTCATCCTCCCTCAAAACACAACTGTTTGAAATAAACTCAATAAGGACAGACTTTATGTTCAAGTGTGTCCAAACTTTTGACTAGTGCCATATTGCAAATGGTCAAAAATAACAACAATAAAGCTCTTAGCTCCTATGGGCTAAGAAAAACCATTAGGGTGTATGCCTCATACTGGCTCTAGATGCATGTTCAGAAAAAACTAACGTAAATCTTATTCTCAAATGCAGAAATACTCTTTACTTTACCTTTCAAATTTCTTCAGAACATTCAAGGCTCTTTCAGTGTTCTGGATTTTGTCAAAAGTGTTGTCCAAGAAGGTCTTAAGTTGGCCCTGGATCCAAAAAGATGAGCAGTAACAAACATGGTCTATTCATAATTCCTGGAAAGCAATGGCATACTCGATCTTTGAACACTTACATGAAGTTCATTAGTCTGTTTACAAAACTCCTCATAGTCTTGATCAAAATCAGTCCTTCTCTGGTCCAGGAAACTGTATGGCTTCTTTTTCATGCTTAACACAATGGCCTAAAAAAATAAGACAACAACAATTTCACTTCATACATTTATTACCTCTTGCAAAATTCATAAAATAATCTAGATGCAAGAATGGACTGCACTAACGGCATAAAATGAAGCATCTAAATGGTAAGCTTATGTTTCGTGATTTGTGAGCATTTCAGTCAACAGAGACTATTTTAGCTCACAAAGTACGGCAGCAAGTCTTGGCAGCAAATGACACTGTTAATAAAACATGTTAATGGTGTTATAATATAAATGAGTAGAAGCAAATTTTTTATTTTTGGAATTTTGATTTCACGTGTAAAAAGCACAGTGCCTGGATCAGGTCCAACAGGACCACCCTTAACTCAGCCTTGGTTCCTAAATTCAGCCGATTACCTCAACAAAGCTGAACAGTAGTTGATACAAGACGCTTAGTAGAATAAATTCAATGTAGTTTTAGATATAAAGGGTGTGAATTGGTAATAGACCGTGATGAGTGTTTGTTCAATTATGCAACCCTCCTGAAGCAAAGATTCCAGTGACTTTTAAGGCACCTCTGCAACTTTGTTTCCATGGACACTGAAAAAAAGAGGCCAGTGAGTGAATAAATGCTACACCACGAGGGGAGATGAGATGAATGTTAATGGCCTGAAGGTCATATGATGTTCTAACTAGCTCCTGGTGAAGTCTTTCCTTTTATGTGGGTCTTAGCACACTTGCAGGTCTTAGTCATTATAAAAGTGTGCAATACTTGCCTCGGACCAGCTTAAAAGGAATCTGAAAAATGGTGTCAGACTGGCAGTAGAAACACCATGCAGAGAGACATGCATTGGAACAAGAATGGAGCATGCAGTATGTTTAATGACCAATAGAAAGCCACTCTTGTTACCTCCCATTTTGCCTGCATGTCTGCAGTCTGTCCACAGGGGGCAGGAGAGAGCAGAAATGTTAAGATTAGCTACCCAGTAGTGCATTACATTTCAAATTCTTGTAAATATATTGCTAACTTAACAAGAAAAAAATATCACCAGCCAGCCATCATTCAATTGGGGCTGAAGAAGTTATCCTGCAGGTTTATACATCTGGTTTGTGTAACTACTTTAAGATTTACAAGAGCAAGAGCTGCGTTGCTTAAAGTTATGCTGTATTTAATACATATGATGATATAATGCACAGCTCAATGATTAACACCAATTTGTTTGGAAGGTAAAAATGTTATGTAATGCAATGCGACATATCCAGAATGCTGTTATTAGTATAAAACCCGTATGATATATCAGCTATTCGAGCAGTTTTTCCATGAAAGTTTATGTGAAGCCTAAACCACTGCCAGAACTTTAACGTGTAGAGTAATTTGATAACATACATTAATGCACATAATTTACAATTTACTGTTGAAAAACTTGGCTATTCTCATAAAGCAGCTCTGAAGCTCTGGTTTCTACCTCACCCCAGTTTCTACAATAGTATCATCAGTTGGCATTTCGCTAGAGGCCAAGACTGGAAAACGCCATACTGCACAAAATCAGCAAAGTCTGCGTGATGAAAAGGCCTACCGAAAGGATATTTTGATGCCAATCTTAGTAGGCCAAAAGCAAAGCCATCTAAATTGTATACAGTTAAAAGCAGGTGACAGACCTTTACAGATGCCAAAAGAGCAGTACCTGAAACCTGGTTGCCAAGGTTTCCAGGCCCTCAATCTTCGAGTCCTGCAATGCAGAGTAGGTGCTGATGGTGCTGAACATGGCAAGGATCTTACTGAGGCGCCTCTGGAATGTGTCAAACTTGCCAAATATGTACATCTCACTGAAGTCAAACTGTCTCTCTGATGGACTCTTCTCCAGTTTCTGCTTGGTTTTGTGGAAATACTTCTGGTATTCCTAATAAAAGAAGGTGACAATACCTTAAGAAAAACTAATACATTTCACATGATCTAATACATGTAAAGAAATTGATCTTTCCCTTAAGCAAAACACTTGATTTTAGTCATACATTAATAACAGAATCCAATATGTCCCATACATCCCCTATGACCTGTCTAGTGGTAGGATACTTAGGACCTATGGATCAAGAGGTCCCAGGTTCGAATCCCACCTCTAGCACTACCACCACTGGGTCCCTGAGCAAGACCCTTAACCCTGAGTTGCTCCAGGAAGACTGTCCCTGTAATTAAGACATGGAAGTCGCTCTGGATAAGAGTGTCTGCTAAATGCCGCATATGTAAAAGAAGCTTTGTTTTAAACAGAGCAAGTTCTTTTACAGGGAGTTCCTAATTTTGGCCCATGGGGTTTATTAAAAGCTCTCAAACCATCACATCCCATAAAGGTCTAAGAAATTTAAACAAACGCATTCTGGGGAACAAATTTCATCATATAAATCATGTTACCTCATTTAAGCGAATGGCAGCTCTGAGTTTCTCCTCTAACACGTCCTGTGGCTGGTCCCATATTGTTGCTGAGCCATTGTTGGTGATGTAAGACTTGCAGGCTGTTATCATCTGATTTGTAACCTGAAGGAGAAATCATCCAGGAAAAGGTAACAATGACCCGAGGCAGGAGAGTGATCAGTTAAAAACGAGTGGGCAGACAGTTTGAGTACATTGGTGAAATTGGTCAAATTCAGTAAATTAAAATGCAGTGAGCCGTAAGATATTGACTCTTACTTTGACAAACAGAGATGTGATCTTCTCAGAGGTGTTGTAATAACGGGAGATACTGTGGATCATGCGGATGGCGTTTATTAGTCCAGGAATGGCCTCCACCATCGACACCTTTAATAGATATGAGTAGCCTCAAGGTTTTAATGAATGTATTCGACATGAATACTTTCAAACTCCTAAGTACTATCCAACTATCCATAAAAAAAAAAATAATTTCTACCAATAGAAGGCTTAGCTGTGGCCAACACTTTCAATAAAATAAAAGACTATGGTTTATAAAGTGAAACATGGGCATTGCACATTAATGCTCAAAGATCAACCATATTTATATTAAAATAACACAAAAATTGCCATTTTTAATATAGCCTTTTAATACAGACATTATTAAACGCCTGCACAGGGACCTCATAAACTCCATGTAGATAGGGAATAGTCTGTTGAGAAGAAACTAACAGCTTGGAAATCTATATTCAGCATTCAAGCCTCCAGACAGAAATATATTTTGCTCTTCAAGGCCAAAAAACAAGCCTGAACCTTATCTTTTTGAAAACAATCACAATTAAGTTCATAGTCACAATTAATTATTGTTATTTTCACTTTCTTTCAGCTCTAGTATTTGTCTTACAGGGTCGCTGTTGTAGAGAGGGTCGCAGAATCTCTCGAGGGTATAGAGGTACTTCACATTGTCTTTGGCCTCGTTTGCAGAATCCGTGATCCTGATGTCCAATTCTCTCCAAGACTGAAATCAAAGAAAGGATAGGCCATAATACTCTGAAGTGTTTTCTACAATTCATTCAGTCATTCCCAGAGACAAGAATCCTTTCCAAAGCTTCAAGTTCAACCTGTAGTTCATCACTACTAGTAACAGGATTTGTCGTTTTTGACTATTTTTTCTACCTTGCAGCTTGCTGAAACAAGTAGTAACGCTTCAGTCAACACCACATGCGTGCTCGCAAGTAGAAGAGGAGATATTTGACACTGGTTTAATGTTAAAAGCGCAGACACAAACTGCAAAATCAAGGTAATTATGTAAATAGCTACATGATTAATTAGGCAATTATGCAATTACATAATTATGAAATGTTAATCAAAATAGCAAAATGACAACAATTATTCTCGACATCTAAGGGCTTGCAGTTTATCATTCTCATTCATCATTACACAAAAAAACATCTGAACTTTGTAGCTCACTGGTGAGCCATTCCACTTCTGGAGATGCATGGAACAGTACAGTGTGAGCTCAAAGATCTAACTGAGGTCAAGAATCTGTGTTAGCTTTGGGTTAGACTGAAATAAATACATCTCCAGCGTCCGAAATGCAGTCACCAGTAATATAACCCGTTTCAGTTGACTGACTTATTAGAAGGAGCCACCTTGATGAGTTTGGACTTGGCTATCATGAGGACCCCCAGGACAGCCTTGACGTCTTGACCCTTGAGCTGGTCCAGCAAGTAGTTAAAGCGAGACATGCGCTTCTTCCAGTGATCCAGCTCTGCCCGGGGACCCAGGTCGTCAGCTTCCTTCCTTAGCTGGTCACTCTCTGCAAGGACCTTTAAGGACACAGTGCCTATCATTTAAAAGCTGCAGACCACCATTTTCAGTAAAATCAGTTTTGTTGCAGAAACATTTACAGGTGTCACTTTACCTGACAACTGTCTAGATTGCGAGATCAGAATATAATATACCATTACTGGACATGAGAACTGAATTGTTTGGTGATTTTTTATTTTTTTTTTTTACCTTTACTCCCTACATGTGAATCAATATCTAAATATATATAAATATATAAACAAATATGGGGCAGCGGTGGCCTAGCGGTTAGGGCGTTGGTCAGAGGATCGGGGGTTTGAACCCCTTCCCGATAGGTTGCCCTGAGGTACCCTTGAGCAAGGTGCCATCCCCGTCCCGCTCCTCCCTGCGATGGGCTGGCGACCTGTTCAGGGTGCATCCCCCGTCCTCGCCCTGTGTGCGCTGCACTCCCCCACGACCCCACTTGGGACAAATGGCAGAAAATGACTGACTGAATTTGACTAAATTCAATCAGTCTATTTGACTAAACAAATATATAAAATTAGTGACATAGAAAAAAGTGAGCCAGCAAAGTTAATACTCATTATTCTCAGCAGATAACTAGAATGGTTAAAATGTCTTTAAATTACTGATATAAGTGATTTGTACTCTTTTACATTTAGTAAATGTCATTAATTAGTATATTTTTTTTAATTAACTTTAGTAAAATGTTGAATTAGCATTTCTTCTTTTACCAGGGATTTTTTTTAAACAAGTGTCTGTACTTCTACTTTCTAAAGAATAAGAGTACATTTGCTACCTGTAAACTTATAAGACTGGAACCATTTGCCATTCAAATGCATCTTTAGTGAAAGTGACTATTCTTGTCGTTGTGAAGCACAGCACAGCACACAGTGAACCACAAGGAAATGTAGCCTCTGTATTTAACCCATATGCCCAGCATGTGCAGCAGGGGACAGCAATTTAAAGCACCCAGGGAACAGTGATGGGGGACGGTACCTTGCTCAAGGGTACCTCAGGACAACCTACTGGTCTGGTATTCAAACACATGACCTCCTGATCCTGGGGCCCAACACCCTAACAACCAGGCCACCACTGCTGCATGTTTCTGTCCTATTGAATCGTTCCATTACGCTGTTGTGAAGGCCAAACTCGAAGGTTCTTAAGGCTAACCAAATATGCATTTAATTTAAGCTACCTAGAGTGAAGATAAACTTTGGGGAGAAACTCATTACAGCAGATGAACACAAGAAACAGCAATGAATCTGCCACATGAAAGCGTCTGACTTGGAGAGACAGAGAACTGAGAATTACTTGAATATGAAATGGCTGTAAACAGGGTCCTATATATTCTAATATAAGTTCAT